>CANYCX014323205.1:0-12686 GCA_948193385.1 Breynia disticha f. nivosa | reverse complement strand
CACTTAGAAACCTAGAGAGAGAGTGGCTCGATCAGAGGCTGAAAATGTGTTTAATCTGGTGTAGATTTGTTGTTCTACGGTAGGTTTTATGTCTAGAAGGGTTAGAAATGATTGGGAGCAAGTTTGAGAAGTGTTTTTGATAGATGGAGGTGAGTTATGAAGTGTATAAGAAGTGTCTCAGTCCTGTTTTTAATCTCCCACTTGACCCGAATAGTTTGGGGAACGGCATGCCCATGTCGTTCGCCATCCCATTCTGCCTTTCTGAACATCTCCCCAAAACAGAAATGTTTGGGGAACGGAATGCCCATGCCATTCGCCATCCCGTTCTGTCCTTTTGGATAGCTTCCAAAATAGAACAGTTTGGGGAACGACATGCCCATGCCGTTTGCCATCCCGTTCTCGGCCAATTTTTTGGCATTTTTCGGCTATTTCTCGTAATATTATCGTGGTATTTTCGGGGCATTAAAATATCACATTCTAACATTATTACACACAATTTAAACATAATTTAACCTTGAATTACATCTTGTTCAACACCCAAACATACATCAATTCATCCTCTAGACTTTCATCTAAGGACACGTACATTCATTCATCGATTTTCGACCACAACTCACATAAGTTCCTTTACACAAGAAAAATTTTAAAATAGATGAATCATAGCTATTCATGCATATACCTATTCATCCTCATTCATAATTTATTATTTAAATTTTAAAATAGACAAAATTTTGGGGCTTTACACACAAAGCATATTCATTCACTTAAAACACATGCATTTTTCTCAAGTATCCTTCCATAGTTAGACTATTAAATTAGTCCTAAGAATCATACCTTGAGACCACTGATCAGGAGGATTCCACGATGTCGGAGCACGACGATTTTTCTCAAACCACTCTTGGTTTTCAAACCTCATTCATTGTTTTATAAGTCAAAACATGCATATGTATCCCAAGGGAATCTAATTCTCGCTCTGATACCACTAAATGTGATGCCTAAATGAACTCCTAATTAATCTTAATTATTTCAAAATGATTGGAAACCATGCATATATTTTTTTCTATTATTAAATGATGTTTACTAGACATGCTCAAGTGGTTTCAAAATACAAAGCAGTATGTAAACCACCTTTACAAATCATTTACGATTTTAAAACATTTCTTCCAAAAGTGCTCCTCCGACCTTCCTCATGGGAATCCTCCTAGACCTGCACAACATTAAAACAACATACAGGGGTGAGTATATAAAAATACTCAGTAAGTGTTAAACTGAGTGTTATTAGAATGAAGTGTAGAGGAATCTTTAGTCAGTACGGAGCGTGCTCATGGAAAATGATGTCGTGTTCATGCCTTAATTCCAGATGGCTCGACGTGCCATGTTAAACACGGTTCTTTGTTTTCAGGTCACAACATTCCTATTTAATCTCTTCTTTAATTTACTTTTCCTCGTTGTTTATTGGCTGAGAACAGTTTGGGGAACGACTTACTGCACCCATTCCCACCTTTCACAAATTGTTCTATATTCGAAACGGTTTACCTTACTCGTTCTTGAAACCATTTTGCTCTTCTTATTTTCCTTCTAGAAGTGGAACGGGTTTGGAAACGGATTACTCAAACCGTTTCCAATCCCGTTCTGACCTGTAGAACCCAAAAAATAAACAACATACAACACATAACCATCTCCCTAACAAGTCATATCACACACCTCATTCCAAAACTATACACATATCAAGTCATCTTTATTTCCAGCAACTTTTCACAACTAACTCACACATGGCACAATTAATTCACTAAATTCAACAATGATCCTAAGCAAACATATCACTTAAATTCACTAGGGTTACCTTTTAAGGAACCACACAGTCCGTACACATATCGCCACTTAGCCCTTAGCCTAACATATTATTTCGCTCACCCATCCATCAACACATTTCCATTATCATAACAACCCACATACCGAAACTAAATTGCATTATTACGTCATATAAGATGCAACCAGCATATAAGAAACATACCAATCCCAATCATATTACTCACAAATGTAATTCATGTCACCCATGACATATCCATACCAACATTCATTAATCACATAGCGTCCATTAAATCAATGCACACATACAATTTCATATGGTCACAACGGATGCACATGAAATGATAACGCACCATATCGTGTAATGCATGCCAACATAAAAAAAACCCAATTAATATATATATATATATATATACGATTCATGAGATAAGAATGAATGCCTAATGCAATGCCAATGTATTCTCATACAACATGCATGCCCCGGGGTCTTTCCTTTTTCCTTAATCCCAAACCGACATTGAGCTCTCACCCAGAACATCTTCGGACCCAGTCTAGCATCGAGCCCAGCTCGAAAGAACCTCGATCTCAGACCGGTATTGAGATCTCTCTCAGAATTATCATCAATCCCAAATCGACATCGAGCTCTCCCCCAGAATCGTCCTCAAGCCTAGCCTAGGATCTCACGGCAAAGTGTCACACAATAATCCAATGCAATACATGAATCAAATGCATTCATTATGGCCAATCATTAATCATGTACATGATCATATCATTTTTCATAATCTCAATCTCAATATCAAGTGCACATTTGCAAGTATTCAATCTCATAAGAACATAAGCTAATTCATCATATAAAAGCATAACCATGCCATTATACATAATCTCATCATAAGTATACACATATCGTATACTTGCATCGGAGGTAAGTAAGCTTACTCTAATCATATCATCTTTCAAAAGCAAGAACATAATCATGTTTCCATCCAAGTCATAAACCCACTCTATGTCAAATAATAATCCACCTCAATAAGTCACCATAATAAGCATTAGCTTATTCTTACATTTCAATCACAAGCCATATCACATATCAAAGTTTATTACTACTCATAACAACACCTTTCAATAGCATTTCCTTATTAACATTTACCAATCCCAAAAACATAAGTTCATACATTTATACTTAAAATCAAATCATTCCCAATCACACATCCCCACATAAGTCAACCCCATTGCATAGATGTAATCTCAACAATATCAACATAGAATCATTTACATTCCATAAAAGAAAACTCAACAACATTCGCGCTAGTTCCATATAACCATTCAAGAGCAAACCAAAACTCGCATAAGAGTTAACCAAAAAAAGTCCATTTAAATGACACATGTGCTACTACCATTTCAAACAAATGCAATATTCATCATGTATTTTTAACCCATACAGATACAAAAACAACAATGGTACGTGTAGACACTTACCTCGAACTCCGTGCCATCGGGCTCATTGTTTAACTCCGCTCCGGGTCCGAATGCGTTTCTTACATTATTTTGACGCACATTTTTCACATTAACACATTTCCACACTTCACTCCTCATTCTCACTCTTATATATCGAAAACCTCCAATTTATCCAAACCCTAGGGATCTCAATCTTTTCTATCCCTCCTTTCTTTTGTTCATTTTAACCCACATTACTACTATTATCATTAATTCATGCAAACCACCTCAATCTTCGAAAACCTCCAATTTATCCAAACCCTTGGGATCTCAATCTTTTCTATCCCTCCTTTCTTTTGTTCATTTTAACCCACATTACTACCATTATCATTAATTCATGCAAACCACCTCAATCTTCCAACCCTAACTCAAAATCTCAAAAATATCAATATAGATATAGAGCTTACCTTGCTCTTTCGAAGAGAATCGTTGAGCACTCCCTTCCATAAGCAAAATCCACAAATCCTCGGGGTTTAAAGGTTAGATTTAATGGGTTTAGGCCTTGGGATAAAGAGTTTTTAGGTTAGAGAGGAGAGGAGAGTTGGGTGGTATTTTAGGGTTATGTTTCCTCTCTCTAAAATGTCTTACGCGGACTTATTTTTAAAACTCGTCAGTTCAGAACGATTTTGCAAATGGTTTACCAAAACTATTTGCTAAACCGTTTTCACCAACTTTAACATAATAAAATTCAACTTTGTACCCAAAACGGCCAAAACTGTTCCCTAGGCCGTTTGCCTTTACATTCTTGCCACTATTGCTTAATTTAGGTTATAATTTTTGGGCGTTACAAGTGATCTTATGCTTATGAGGGATTAAATGTAAAGTGTAAATGTTCTATATAAACTTGATTTAATTAATGTTTCTAAGCTTAAAAGCTTAATGACAAGAAAAAGTAATGACATGCTCATATGCGTATTATGTTCTATGGAACATGTAAAGATTGATTGGTTAAATGAGTGTGAGGGTCTTGTTGATATTTGATTGAATTATGATTGTCAACTTATTGTTGTTAAAAACAGGCGATTGCTTTATACGATTGATAAACATATGATTGCTAGATTAAGCATATGTAATTATAGTATTGAGCATGGCTATTTTAAACATGATACAGATAATCCTGTGTGGATTATTATGTGTTGTGTGAATGTCATCTATACATTCATGTGTTGCATAAGCATTTGTGTGACACGATTTTCTGTGTGGATAACGGACATGTTGTGTGCTGTCCTGAACGTGCTATGTGTTGTCTGTATTTATAAGCTATATGATCAGAGTTGTACGCTCAGGCTATATGTAATTCCTCTGTCGTGTGCTATAGAGGATTCCACTACTGTGTGCTATGGTGGATAAAAACCCAGGGAAATCTTGTGTGGATTTGCATTTGCATTGCATACATTTATATTTATATGATTACAAGCATGATATAGATAATCCTGTGTGGTTCATAATGATGTGTGCTATCCTGTGTGGGTATTGATCTGTGTGATCTTGATATTACTGTGTGCTGTATTGAATGGATTATGGAGCTGTGTGCTAAGTAAACCTATGTGGTTGACACTTTGTGTGTTGTGTGCTTTTGAATAATTATATGAAAGGAAGAATACTAAGTATGAGTGCTATGTGCTATAGGATACTTGGTATGTTGGTAAGTATGAAAGGCTATGTGCCAGTAAGATAATATAGAAAATGCCCTGATTAGGTATGTACCTAAAACAAAAGAGAGTTGTGTGCAAAACACTTTAAATTGAAATTGAAAGTGAATTAGGAATTCTGAGACCCCTCGTGCTGACTAACATGTCCTCGTACTGGATATTGAATCTAGTTAAATGTTATGAGCATGACCCGTGCTTAAATGAGGCATGACCCGTGCCAACAGGGAAATCAAAGATGAGCACATCTCGTGTTCATCGAGCATGCCTCGTGCTGACTGGAGTTTTCCCTGCACTTCATTTTAACAACAATTTGTTTATCACTTACTGAGTATATTTAGATACTCACCCCTATATGTGGTTTTAATATTGTGCAGGTTTAGAAGGATTGCCACGAGGAGGATTCGAGCACAGATTTGTAAAAGTGAATAGTTTTGTAAAAGAGTTTTCAAATGAATGATTTGGTTTGAATTTTATGTTGTAAATTTCTTGTATAAATTTTTATACTTGACCAAATGTTAACTCTTTTAAATTATCCATGTAATTTGATTAAATATTGGGAAAATAATGGTTTTAAATTTAAGTCGCACATAAGAGATATCATTGAGAACATCCCTAGTCGGTCACTACTATAGGAGTAACTATGAATTAAAATTAAAATGCTCTTTTTGACTTAATGAGTTCAGTCTTACAAAATAAAAGGACATTGAGAGTCAGTCAGAGATCATGGATACATGTCTAGGAAATGGTATTTGGATCTGATCTGCACATGAGAATAGTACATTGTATTATGTCACAAGTGATTCTCACTGTAAGTCTTACATCAAAGTTCTTAGACTTGAAGTCTCTATAAAACTCTAGATAGGCTACTCTGTACTTTTGAAATGCACCTAAAGTGTCTGTAACATGGCTACAAATATGGATACAATTAAGTATACACTAGTCCATGTTAGAGAGTATGAGATAAGTGAAGGAATTACCCGACTTGAGGAGAGAGAAAATATCATCAGTCACTTGATCAGTGAACTGAGAAGTTTATGGTCATACCCAGAGGAAATAACTATTCATCTAAGAGTTCATTGTCACTGGAATATCAAAGAATGAATTAGAATACATTAGGATGATTCGGTCCATGCCTTAACCTAATTCTGATATTTGAGGGTAAGAGATAATATTACATTAGGTCTCCGAATGTCGCAAGCATTTTTTATTCTAATCACATTATCATAATACCTTGCTAGAGGTTATTAATGATTTATAAGTTCATTAGAACTTATTGCCAAATTTGAATGGAATTATAGGATTGCACACTTAGTAGTTGATCCAAAGGGCATTTTGGTCATTTCTTTATGGATCACAAATTTGGGCTTTGTTGAAAGACAAATTAGTGAGTCCATGTCGAAAATAAAATTTGGCATAAATTATGCCCAATAGAAAGAGAGAGAGGGATAACCATGTAATGATAAGGAAATAACCTATTGTGGTTATTGTCCTAATAAAAAAAATGCTGGCATGATTATAAGGTAAGTGTTTTTTATTTAATTTGATCACAACTAATTACAAAATATTTAGGATGATATTGTGGAATATCTTGGATGATATTATGTAGAATATTCTCACAAATCAAGTCATATATTACATTATTTGGGTGTGCTCCTCAACTATAAATACCTACCCTCACTCTCTTAGTCAATTATTTGAGAAAGCTAGCACCATCTTCTATGGATTATTGGCGTATATGTGAGAGCATAGAGGGGATTCACATTTCAATCCCTTGGGTGGCATTCAAAGTTTGTTAACTTATTCTTCAAAGTTTTAAAGCAATATCTTTAAGGGTAATGCTCTTTAATATGTGCATTGCTCATTATTAGTGTGTTTGATATTTTTTCATGGTTGTGTTCTTTGATTTTTGATTGTATTCTCCTACATGATGAAATTACAAGCCCAAGAACCAACAATTATATATGACGGTTCATGTTTTGTTTCTTCTAAGATCATTTATGTCCTCCATCACAACTGCTCTCCTATTCAGGTCATCTAAAGCTTCCTGAACAGTTTTTGGAATAAACACGTTAGAAATCCTACACACAAATGCTCTATGATTTTGTAATAACTTTTCATATGACGAGTGTTGAGCAATAGGATGTTTTATTCATGTTCGAACTCCTTTTCTTAAAGCAATTGGAAGATCAAAATTAAGAGATGTGGAAGGAATGAGAACACTACTCTAAAGTGTAGGATCATTATCGAGTAAAGGGATAAGATTAGGTGGAGGGTTACTTAGAGTTGTTGGACCATTATTCATAAAACTTGGTTGTACATCTACTGAAGAAATAATTGGAGCAAAAATACCCTTTTGAAATTTTTTCCTCGTATAGACATTCTACTTAGAACATCCCAATTAGATTACTGTTCATATAATCTATTTTAGAGTATAATTAAAAAATTTTCTTTCTCTATGTAGATTTTGTTCTCTGCACGTGTCACTCTATAGTCTAATATCAAACATGTATCGTATTCTATGTAAACAGTTTGCAACTCGATCTAATATATAGTTAGAACATAGATCGTATAAGTCAACACACCTATGGGCTCAACCTTGTGTTGATCTAATACACCCTCTATTCTATTCAACACAAAGCTTGTAATAATTAAGTACAACTTTTATGAATCTAATCTAACATAAAATACACTCAAAATCAACCTGTTCTCAATCCTGCAAATCAGTCACAATCAATAACATAATCTCTCACATGTATATAACATAATATATGTATCAACATGCATCTTAACCTATACTATCATCCGAAATCAACAACCAACACTCATATACACATTTATATAACAATCCATCATCAGCCAACAATAACAAACATGTCAACCTATCCTAGTAACAACCAAAACATCAAATATCATATCGATCATATCCAAATATACACATAATCATGCAAATGTCATAATGTATCATCTCCTAGCTGGTATCTAGGTAAATAGAGAGAATACTGGGAGTAGCAACTGACCCACCTGTGAAAATCTCAAAATCTACACTGAAAAGCTACTTGCTCCTGAAAACAAAATATGCGAATGCAGATTTTATGAGATGCGAACTCAGTGAGTAATCATATAAATTATAAACATAATAACATAATCAATTCCTGTACAAATTCATAATAACATATCATGTAGCATTTTTCTTATTCATATTATCATTTCATTTAAAAAGTAAGATCGTAATCACATATGAAGTCTGTCATATAAAATATACGTCATGCATAAATTTATGCTCCTTTGTCAATAAAATATCTCCCATCACTAATAATATATCTCTCGTCGCCAATAATATAAATTCGTCGCCATATGATCGATCTTAATATCACCAATCAACAACACCCTCCACCAATCATATCAAAACCATTCAAATCACAACACCAATAATATATATACATATATATATATATATATATATCATGAAATCGTATAAACTCAATCTCATACCTGTTCGCAAATCATATCACGTATCTTTTTACGTTTTAATTAATAAGACATATATCAATTCTTAATTGATTTATATATATCCTATACTTATTTTCATATCATCTCGCAATTCGTGTACCTATTCGAAATTCAATCACACATACATATATATTTCCATTTTGCGTATTCATACTGACACATATCTATGTTCATTTTTTTATCATTTAATTCACAATTCATAACTACTATTTAACCGTATTTAAAAGTGAGTTAGATTACTCACCAGCTAGCGAATTACTTAGAATGATACGAGCTCTGATCTTGTCCCACTCTCCTAGTTTGTCGTCTTATATAATCATATATGCAATTTTCTATAAAACTCAATATAACAACATATTAATATGCATGTTCCTATTCCAATCCTATAAATTCCCTATTTCATTAATTATCAGTAATTAGTAATTTTTAGCTTTAAGCTAAATTTATGATAATTTATATATATATATATATATATATATATATATATAACTTCGTAAAGTATTATCATTAACTTCAGGAAATTTTCTTTATTAACTATACCAATAGATACCCTGCTCAATTCTACTATCGATTCCACTTTCCCAGCTTAACTTCTAGCATAAATCTTCTCAATATCTTTCTTTCTCTCTCCTAAAACTCTTTGTTCTCTCTTGCTCACTTTCTTTCTCTGCTCCACTCTTTGCTTAACTCCTCTCTTTTCTGCTTAAATTTCCTTCTCAGCTCTCTTTTAAAACCCTCAACTTCCACCTCTTGCTTCAAGTTCCAATTTAGTCGAAAATATGCCACAATTGAAGGACTATGTGTGGTCAACCAAAACTACATGCTATGGACATTACCACGAATTTGTTTTGGCCACCACGTGGAGTATTCTACGCGTTGTACTGCCCACAACATGTATTCCACTGTGTGTACTCCGTCACCCCCTGTACTTTCTATTTTTGTGTAATAATTCTTCTTTTGTGTATACTTACTATCAACTATCCATCAACTAAGAATTAACCTCTAATTTTTTTTGATTTATCAAATTGATTCTTAATTTTATTAATCATTTTATTAATTATAGGGTTTAAGATAGGAATTTTACAAATCTTCCCCCTAAAGAATTTCGTCGTCAAAATTCACTATTGTCTACTGTTACTGGTATCTTTACTCTTTTTATTATGTATCTATCTTTATTATCTTTTATTCTATGTATTTTCATATTGAAATGAAATTACATATGATGTAACTTGTGAATAGCTGTGGATACTCGCATCACATCCTATCCTCAGCTTCCCATGTTGCTTCTTCCAGGTTATGATGTTTCCAAAGAACTTCAACCATATAAATCTATTTGGCTCTTAGCTGTTTTATCCTATGATTCACAATCTGTATTGTTCTTCATTATAGGTTAAGTTTTTTGCTATCTATACTTTTGATTTTAGTATAACATGGGTAGGATTTGATCTATATCTCTAGAGTATACCCGCATGAAAAAATTGTGAATCTGTGCTAGCTTTGCAAGTAGAGAAAATTTGTAAGCTAAAGGACCAATCCGCTCTATAATCCATATGGTCCAATGTATTTGAGAGTTAACTTTCCTTTGTTTTCAAATCTCATTTTCAAAAAGACCTTTTCTTCGATTTCGTATTCCATTTCTCTCTTATACTGATCGTAATAACTCTTTTGTCTATCTTGTGTAGCTTTTAATTTATTCTTGGTCAACTTCACTTTTTCTACTATTTCTTGTACAAGTTTAGGTCTTTCAAATATCTCTGACCCTTCTGTGTCCTAGTAATTTGAACTTCTATACTTCCATCCATATAGAAATTCATACGGTGCCATACCAAAGTTGCTATGACATTGATTGTTATAGGCGAACTCCATATGTAGTATGTATCGATTCCATGAACCTTAAAACACTAAAACACACGATCGTAACATTTCCTCTAATGTTTGAATTGTTCTTTCAGTCTATCCATCAGTCTGCATATGGAAAGTAGTACTGAAGTTCAATTTTGTACCCAAAACACTCTATAATATCTGCCAAAATCTGGAAGTAAACCTTGGATCTCTATCTGATACTATGGAAACAAAAATACCATGTAATCGGACTATCTCTTGTATATACAATTCTGCTAACTATTCTAAAGAGATTCCAATTTTAATTGGTAAGAAATGCACAGATCTATCAACAATCAACCATACTATGTCTTTACCAGACTGCGTACATGATAATCTTATCATAAAATCCATAGTTATTTGTTTCCACTTCCAGACAGATATCTATAATGGCTGAAGTTTACCTGTCAGTTCCTGATGTTTAGCCTTTACCTATTAACAAACTAAAAATCTAGATATAAATTAAGCTATGTCTTTCCTCATATTCGACTGCCAGTAGTGTTGTTTCAGAATATGATACATTTTTGTCAATATTAGATGCATAGCGTGTAGAGTATTATGTGATTCATCCAATATCTCCTGTCTGATACCCTTAATGTTCGGTACACATGCTTTAGATCCCATCATTAATAATTCATCAACCAACTGAAATGGGGTCTCAAAACCTTGATCAATCTGTTCAATTATTCTTATACACTCCTCATCTTGCTTTTGTGTTACTTGTATCTTTCTTACCAACATTGATCAAACCATTAATGTTGTTATTAACACTCCTGATTTAGTTAATTCTAACTTTGTATTCAAGCTTCGTAAAGTTATCAAATCGGTCATACGTGTTAACTATAAACTAGATATAGCAACACTCGACTTTCTACTGAGTGCATCTGCAATCACATTTGCCTTTCTGTGGTGATATTCAATTGTGTAATCATAGTCCTTTGACAACTCCAACCACATTATTTGTTGCATATTCAATTCTTTTTAGGTCATCAAATATTTTAGACTTTTACGATTTGTAAAAATCTTAAATGCCTCGTCATACAGATAATGTCTCTAAATCTTAAGACCAAATACTACCGCTCCGAGTTCTAAATCATGTACTAGGTAGTTCATTTCATGTCGTCTGAGTTTTCTAAAGGCATATGCTATAACTTTCTTGTTTTACATTAATACCCATCCAAGTCCTTGATATGAAGCATCACTGTAAATAATGAATCCTCCTGTACTCAAAGGAATCGTAAGAACTGGAGCTGTGGTTAATCTCTACTTTAATTCGTCAAAACTTTATTGTTCATTCAATACATAGATACATTCTTTCTCAGCACTCGTGTTAGCAGAGCAACTATAATCGATAATCCTTCCACAAATCTATGATAGTAACCTGCCATGCCTAAGAAACTACGCACCTTAAGTAATAATTTTAGGAGGTTCCCAATTTAACACTGCCTCTATTTTCTTTGGATCTATCTATATTTCTTGTCCAGATATCATGTGTCCTAAGAGGACTACGTGATCCAATTAAAACTCACATTTGCTAAATTTTGCATACAACTATTTTTCTCGTAATATTTGCAATATTATTTGCAAATGTTCATTGTGTTATTCGATATTCCTCGAACATATCATTATATCATCTATAAATACAATCGCAAACTGGTCGGGGAACGACTAGAATATCTTATTTATCAGTTCCATGAATACTGCTGGAGCATTAGTTAAACTCAATGACATAACTAAAAACTCGTAATGACCATACTGGGTTCGAAAAGAAGTCTTTATAATATCTTCCAGGGCTATTTTTAATTGATGATACTCGGATCTTAAGTCAATCTTTGAAAACACTGTAGCACATTGTAATTGATCTAGTAGATTTTCTATTCAAGATAACGGATATTTATTCTTAACTATTACTTGATTAAATTTTTTGTAATCTATACACAAACTAAGTGTTTCATCTTTCTTTTTAACAAATAGAACAGGTGCTCCTCACAGTAAAACACCAGGTCAAATGAATCCTTTATCAAGTAACTCTCATAATTATTTCTTTAATCTTGTAATTTAGTTGGTGCCATTCTGTATGGTTGTACGGATATCGGTGTTGTACCAGGAATCAACTCAATAGTAAATTTAATTTCTCTATCAGGAGGTAATCCTGTGAGATATTCCAAAAACACGTTGACCAGGTTCTAGCAAGCGTACTAGATCGGAGTAGTTTTACCACGGAAGTATACCCTCCAGGATCGAATCTCACAGGGAACGGTGTATTTAAATCGACTTGGTGCAATTAAATGAAAGCAGAAAATTAACTAACATGAATAATTGTGGATTTTCTTTTTGACA
>CANYCX014323141.1:0-12121 GCA_948193385.1 Breynia disticha f. nivosa | reverse complement strand
TTTTTCCCCTTTATAAATCTCATCCGCCTTAAAAAAACAAATAACTATTGATCTTTTCATCAAATTAATATATCAATTCAAATTAGTCAACATAACGAGCTTATAAGCTACACAATTCATGGTTGTCCTAAAGAATTCAACTCTTGCATTAATTAGTAATAATAAAAAATAAATGCGATCTTCAATAAATTACACACAACTGCATTTATATTGACTTTTCATCTAATTCAGTTAACAACATGAAGTTTTCAAGTAAAATAATACCTTAAGGGTGTGTTTATTAAAGGTTGATAAGCTTGAGATGGGATGGATGTAAAATTTTTCAATTTTTCCATTATTACAAGTTGTTTGTTAAAAAATGTCAGATAAAATAATCAGGCTATTGAGTTATCTTGAATTACTCAGGGATGTGTATCCCAACTAAAACACAATATAAACTCCCGAATAAAAAATGGACAAAAGTATCCTTCATCTTGTGCACTTGCATAACCTTCGTATTGGTAAAACACCTCTTCCAAAATTCATAACTTCACCCAAAAAACAAATCTTCTCCACCTCTGATATTTTCGCCATCACCACAATATGTTTCACCACCTTCTCCAACACCAACTTTACCTCCTCCACCTCTTTTTTCAATTCTACCACCACCCCCTACACTTCCACCATTAATGCCGCCATCACCGGTTGTCGACCTTTACCACCTCCATCATTTTCACCACCATCATCTTTTTTTCGTGCACCAATAATACTATTACCTTCATCGGTTTATAGTCTTAATAATTACCTAATCTGCAATATCAATGGAAATTAATGTCTAAGAGAAGCCTGGTCTTCTCTGCTGGAAAAATTGAGGACTGTTGGTGTTGGGTAGCTTATATAGGTTAGCAAAAAACTTTTTTTCATTAGCCTTAATATCTTGTTTAGATAAGTTAAGATAGAAAGGGTAATCAAGTAAATATGATATTTTTTTCTATATTATGTTAGTTTTAAAAAAATTGTTTCTTATATCTATCAATTTTAACAAACAGTTTGAAAATAAATTGGAATACATTTCAGACTTATCTCTATCTTTCCCTATCTTGTCTTGTAAAGTATCTCATCCCAATCATATCTGGATTGTTTTAACAAACACACCCTTAGGGTGTGTTTTTTAAAGGTTGATAAGCTTGGGATGGGATGCATAAAAAATTTCCCAATTTTTCCATTGTTACAAGTTGTTTGTTAAAAAAAGTCAACTGTCAGATAAAATAATTAGGTCATTGAGTTATCTTGAATTACCCAGGGATGTGTATCCCCACTAAAAGACAAGATAACCTTCCCAATAAGAAATGCATAAAATTATCTTACTTGCATAACCTTCGTATTTGGTAAAAGTAAAACAGCTATTCTAGAATCATAACTCCACCCAAAAAACCCATCTTCTCCACGTGTGGTATTTTTTCCATCACCAACATATACTTCACACCTTCTCCAACACCAACTTTACCTCCTCCACCTCTTTTTTTCAATTCTACCACCATCCCCTACACTTTCACCATTAATACATCACCGGCTAGTCCACCTTTACCACCTCCATCATTTTCACAATCATCATCTTTTTTTCCTGCACCAATAATGCTATTACCTTCATCTGTTTATAATCCCATTGATTACCTAATCTGCAATATCAATCAAAACTAATGTCTAAGAAAAGTCTGGCCTTCTCTGCTAGAAAAGTAGAGGACTTTGTTGGTGTTGGGTAACATAGGTTAGTAAAAACTTTTTTCCATTAGCCTTAATAGCTTGTTTAGATAAGTTTAGATAGTAAGGGTAATCAAGTAAATATGATATTTTGTCTATATTATGTTAGTTTAAAAAAATTATTTCTTATATCTATCAATTTTAACAAACAGTTTGAAAATAAATTGGAATCCATTCCAGACTTATCTATATCTTTCCCTATCTTGGCCGGTAAAGTATCCCATCCCAATCATATATGGGTTGTTTTAACAAACACACCCTTAGTGGGTTTATGAACAAAGAGAATAAGTTATTAACGAACAGTGGTGCATGAATTATGGGTATTGTTCAATTGGAGAAGAAAATTAAGAAGAAGGTTAAATTTGAGTTAAATTGGGAGAGAATGTAAAATTAATCAGGTACTGTTCAATTATTGATGGGAGGTGAAGAGATTGAGATGAGAAGAACTAGAATAGTAGAATTTATTGAGAAAAGATTGGGTGAGGAAGAAAAGGAAAAATAAACTTAGAATTGATAAATTTAAAGTATGGTAATGTAAATTTGGATAGAAATAACATAATCAAACTAAACAAGTATTCAATTAGAACATCAAATAACATAACGCAATCAGCATAAACCTAAAAACCCAAATTAATAACATTCAAAATTATAAAATAAATTCGGAATAAAAAAATAGAGCAGAAAATGTAAATCGTGCGCAAAAAACATAAGGAAGCTTCAATCCAAGCAATCTTAAGCGAAGCACAATCAAAAACCTATAAGAAAACATAAATGGAAAGTAGAAAGCAATCGAAAACAAAATCCAATTGCAGAAATGTAAAGGAAGTGAGATTGAAATGTAAAGACGAGTACAAAATCTAAATAAAACATGTAAATCAAAGGGGAAATGCATAAAATCGACGAAAAAATAAGGAACTAAACCTAAGAACCCTAAAACTACTCTCTAAGACCTAATCTCTCCCGAATCTACCCTCTAATCTTTGAAAACACTCAATTTATAACAGAACGAATTGTTCCATTGCTCGACACAAGTGTGATGACTCAGACATGCATCGTGCTTCATGTTTTAATCAAATGGCACGATGTTAGCTCATGCAGCACACACCTCGTGCTGAAATTAATTCAAAAAGGTCACCGTGTTAGCTACATGGCTCGTGCTGTACCTAAGAACTTAACACTATAGGCTTCCTCTCACAAATGGATCGAGTTTAAAAATCTGGGCCTAAATAGTAGTCAACATGACCCTTGCTAAGTCAACATACATGGCGCATTAGAAGTGTTCGTGCCCGTTTCTCTCTCGAATCATTGAAAACCTGACCACATATCTACCTTAAATAATAATCAATATGGACTATCAATTCTATAATCAAAATCATGTAAAAACAATCGATAAGCTATAAAGCTACAACTACTTTGCGCAAAAGTGTCACATTTAAAATAAATGAGATTTTTCTATCAATGACGATTTGAAATGCGATCTTTAAGGGAAATTTACCTAAGATACGCACATAATATCCAATTTACGATATGAAAATATGCTCATATTACGTGTGCATCGGTGTGTTAAGTTTTGCAAGCTTATATAAGATTGTCAATATGGATTCATCCTTTCTTTATATGATTTTAGAGTTTAATTAATGTGATGAAGTTGAACTAATAGTGTTAGAGGTTGATGGATTAATGTATTTTCTTATTGAATTGTAGTTTTTGGTTGTGAAATGCAGTAGAGGGTCCAAGAGACTATAAGAGATGAAACTACGTGTGGTGGTCATGACCACACGTAGTTCCCTCAGTGACCATGCATTTATGTGCACCGCAACAAAACTACGTAAAGTGGCTACGACACTGCATAGTTATGGGGCCACGCGCTTAGTCACTTACAATTTTGAATGAACAATTGAATCTAATGTGGTTTTTGTTTAAATTGGGACTTGGATGTGTATAAATGCAAAAGATTATAGGTTAATGATTAAATGATGTTGTACTAGGAATAAATGAGATTAATAACTATCTGAAGAAACATGGTAGTCATGATACATAAATAAGTAAGTTGAACAAAGGGGACATTTTCATAATAAATCAAGTGGGTTACAGAAAGATCATTAATTAATTGACTGTGTGTTAACTAATGATTGTCTTTTACCCTATATTGTAAGGTAGGTGTGATACATACACTCACTAAGTCGATATACTCACACCATCTCTTCTTTATTTTTATACGTGAAAAACATTTGGATGGTTGTCGAGTAAAATCACATTCTTAGGTCGAATCCGTGAATTCTGGATATCGTTCGACAAGGTCAAGGATCCATTTAGTCTTCTTCACCATTTTAGTACTTTATTCTTAAAACTTTTCAAAAGTTTTGATTTTTTGTTTAATAATTTTGTCATACTAGAACCATGTTTGGATGATCATGAAGTCTAGTGTTTGGTTTTACAAACACACAGTGAGAGTTTGCTTCTTAAAAAGATTTTGATGGCATGTAGAACATATATTAAAGTTTAATTATTTTATGATATATGTGTGATATATGTGTGTGTGTAGGATGTTTGTGCTTATTTTCTAATTATCATATGATAATTTTAATAACGCAAAAAATTTATCCTAAAAATATAATAATAGAAATTGATTAGAAAATAAGTTGAACATCACATCCAAGACACTAGATTACTGCCGACAAACATACAATAGCTAGTGGTAGAATGTCTATCAAAATTATTACCAACTCAATCAGAATTTGAATAACCAAGGACATTCACATGCTTATTTAGTGTCATAAGAATGCCTCCTCTAATTGATCCTTTTAAATATCTCAGAATACATTTCACCATAAAAAGATGAAAATCAATTAGGGCATGCAATTGATTGACTAAGCCAACATTGAATAATACATTTGGCCTTGTAATTATTAAATAAATCAAATTTCCCATAAGTCATCGATAATGCCTTGGATATTTAAGTGGCTTTCCCACTATATCAAGCTTCAACTTATTGTCTAAAGGGGTAATTGTTGGTTTCAAATATATATGAAGTCTGAATCTCTAAGCAAATCTATGAAATAATTGTGTTGATTTAAGAATAACCCTTTATGATAAGTGGCAACTTCAATTTGAAGAAAATATTTCAGAGGTCCCAAATCTTTGATAGGAAACTTGTGCTGCAATGCCTATTTTAATTGAGAAATGAGATGATCATTGCTTCCTTTAATAATTAAATCGTCAATGTATATAAGAACCATGAATTTCTTATTTTGAAGAAGAAGAAGATAGAGGGAGGAATCATAAATACTTCTAGAAAAAGCCTAGTTCTTCTAGAATAGAAATTAATTTGCATACCAAGCACGAGAACTTTGTTTTAATCCATAAATTGACTTGTTCAACTTGCATACCAGATTCGTCTAACCAAATTGAGGATGATCAGGAGGAATTTTATGTAAACTTCTTCTTAGAGATCGTCATAAAGAAAAGCATTTTTACGTTCATTTGAGACAAACTCCATCCATTATTAACAATAACAGATAACAAGACTCACACATTGGTCATTTTTGCAATAGGAGCAAATGTCTCTGTGTATTCAACTCTATACTTTTTAGTGAAACCTTGGGCAACGACACATGATTTTTGATGATTAATAGTTCCATCAAGATTGAAATTCAACTTATATACCCATTGTGTAGAGAAGAATTAACCTCTAGAAAGAGGGGGTTTGAATAGAGGTTAATGGAATGACAATTTTTTCTCAAAAAGAAGAAACAATATGAATACATGATTTAGAGTGGTTCAGTGAACAACGCCTACTCCACTACCTAAGCTCTCACTTAGGATTTTCATAATCTTTCCAGTATTTTCACTTTTAAGGAAAGTGAGAACTTTCTTACACACTTGAATTATGGCTCAAAAAACCTTACAATTGATTTAATTTACGACTCAAATTCTATCATAAAACTTGCTAACCCAACCTAGAAACAAAGACTCACTCTTTACTATTTCATTTGAAAAGCATGGGAAAGCTTAGAACAGAAGGAAAATGTAAGTAAAAATGAGCAGGAGAGTTGTCTAAATGTTTAGGAATGTTTGTGTTGTCTCTCTCCTCTATTACCAACTTTATTTATATGGTGCCATATTTTTTTTGCCTGTTGGACTTTGATGTTGACCTCTTCAAATGTCTTTTTAAAAGTCAACTTTATCCACTATTAGCTCTGCTAGTTGACTGGTATAATTTTTACTTAAGTAAGCGACCTACTCTAGTCGATTGGTCTCTTCTCTAATCGATTGGTGATCCCTTCCAGACCCTGCGGGTCTTGATGTCTAGTCGACTGCTAGCATTGCTAGCCGACGAAAAAATGTCCTAGTCGACTTACCTGTACCAAGTTTTGAATTTTGAATTCTCCACAAAATGGTCCTTGATCCTGTCACTCTAAAGATTTTTATCTTGTTTTTTACGGTTGGGCTCAATGATAGTCGACTGGTGTCCATATTAGTCGACTAGTTTAGCTTGTGGTCTCTCATATAGTCATTATACTTCTTCTTAAGGTTTGCACAGGTATGCTAGTCAAATGACATATTTACTAGTTGAATGGTTTGCTCTAATTTCTACTTTACTTGAATAAAATGAACTCTACTCAAGTAAATTCATACTTATCATTTTCAATGCAGTCTAAGAAAATATCTTGCAACCTTTTGACCTAAAGTCTATGTTTATTAAATTCAAGTTTTTTTTATTTTCAAAACACTTAGAGGGAGTTTATAATTATTCACCACCATTGGTCCAACACACTAAACTCCAATTGTGTGTTTACCAGGAGGAAGAGGAATAACTATCCATGTATTAGTTTCCATTAATGTTTGAAGTTCTTTACACCAAGATTTTTTCCAGATAGTCTATAAATTAGCCACCCAAAAATTTCTTGGTTAATGAATCTTAGAGTCAGACATCAAGTATGCAGCATATGAGATAGATACTCGGTTATAGCTCAAATATTTAAAGAGTGGCTATCTTGAATCAGATAACATATAATTCTTATATCTTATGGGTGGCTGATAGTTTCTTGTTGGGTTCTAACTAGAAACATTAACTGGTTCAGCTGGTGTAACGCCCCAAAAAATGTTGGAATTAATAAATATAAAACATAGGATTTAAAATGGAATTAAATCAGAAGGAAACTAAGCAAAATGCAGAAAACAGCAGATGATCACGGGAGTGCTCATGCCTGCTGGAAATGATCAGTACGAGTTGGAGCACGAGGAGTGCTGAACTCGTGCCAAAGATGAGGAGCATGACCTCTAGCACGGGCTGTCCCAAGGGGTGTGCCCGATGTTAAAACAAAATGCAAAATATGGGAAACACTATTCTTATAGGAAAAAATTACTCAAAAATTTACCAAACACACTTAGAGAACCCTAGAGCTATTTGAGGGACGATTCTTGAATAGAGTTGATGGATTTTTACTAGAATCGATCGTGTGTAAGGTAAACTCTAACTCTTTGTGTATTTAAAGTAAATTTTTAGAAAATGTGGGTATAGAAGAGGTTTGAATTTGAGAGTTTGAGATGCAAATGATTCAATTTTGTGTTAGAATGATGATGGTTAGATGGAATAAAGTGAATGTAGACAATGCGGACGAGTTATTAAGGTTAATTCAGAACATGTACAATAATGGGAGATTAAGGATTTGTGGTTAAGAGAGAAAATTAGGATTTTGCCAAATAGAGTCTTAGTTGACTTAATTGATGCGTGGAATGATTTTTTTTATATTATTGTGTGATAATTGTGTTATAGGAGGTGAATTGCAAAACCTAGATCGGAGTTGAGCAACGAGCCTGACTTCGCAGATTTTGAGGTAAGTGTCAACAACACTTACCATTGTATGTCTTGCATCTGTATGGTTAAGCATACATGATAATTATTACATTCATTTTAAAAAGGTAGCAAAAAAAGTGTTAAATGGACTTGAATGGGTGTGATCATGTATGGCTTATGTGTAAACGATATGATTTGAGATGACAATTATGTTCTATGAGGATATATGCTTGAATTGATGTGTGTGCTAAATGTATTGATGATAAGCATGAGAAATTGCAATGCAATGTGATATTATGTAGAGTATGGTGTGATGTCAATGATTTGTGAATGCAAGTATAACATATGTGAGCTTATGTGAAATGCTCGCGAATGATGGCATGAGTATGCATTTGATTGATTGTTGGCCATGATGAATTGTATGAGATTCATGTGTTGCATAAGCATATAGTGTGACACGTGGCCGTAAAGAATTTCGGGCGAGAGCTAGATGCTGGGCCGGGCCCGAGGAAAATTCTATAGGGAGAGCTCGATGCTAGCTGAGCTGAGGATAATCCCAAGCAAGAGCTTAATGCCTGGATGGGCCCGAGGTAAATAATTCTGGGCAAGAGCTCGATGCCGAGTTGGGCCCGAGAAAAATGGTTGTGAATGGAAGACCTAGGGGCTTGTATATTGTATAGAAATGCATTGGTATTGCATTGTACATTCATATGTTTACTTTTATGGAATCTTGACTGATGAATATGAATAATGTTATCATGGATATGTTTGTGAGGAAAAAGGGATGCTTAAATGGTATGATTATGGATTGTGTATAAGGCATGTATGATGAGGACATATGACAAGTATGGTAAGAAAGATGTCTAATGAAAATGAGTATGTGATGTGCTAGTATGTTTTGAATGTTATGGGTTGATATGTGTTAAAAATGTGAGTGTGACTAGTAATTAGAATGCCTTCTGCTATGCTCATGCATTGGAAATGTATGAGAATAACAGTGAATGTTGTTGGCATGTATGTTATACTAAAAGACTTAAAATGCGTTGTGTATTGCTCAAAACCGTAGGTCGGCACGGTGGGCGTACTGACAGGCATAACCTCGTGATGGTCACCACGAACTTGTGCTAATTAAAATGAGGATCGTGTTGGGGTACTGACTTAAAGTCAGAATAGTGGCACAACGTCGATGCTGGTCAGCACGAGCTTAATCCAGATCACTGATCTTGCTGTGAAGAGCACGAGGGCCATGCTCATTGGCACGCCTATGCTTCATGGGTAATTTTTTAACAGAAATTGAATAAATTAAAGAACAGTATTGATAGAGGTTAAATAGGGATGATCACCCTATCACATAATGTACATAAAATATAATAAGAAACGAGTACTTATGCATTAACTACCTTGGTAAGTATTTTAAATGCACCTACTGAGTAATCAAGATTACTCACGTGTGTGGATTGTGTTGTGTGTGCAGAGCATTGATAGTTAGCTGCAGTACTCTACTTTTTGGTGGATTAGCAAGCTGTGCAATACACTTCTTGAGGTCGTGGCTCCTAGCATTTTGAATTATATACTTTTTGTATTTTGTACATTTTATACAGACAGCAGTATAGATATATGGTTTTACATGCATAGTTTTAAACTATTGCCATAGCTTCTGCATATGTATGTTTTGTTTTGTATATAGTATAACTCTGACCAAGGTTTTAAATTAACGCATGTATATCTCCTTTATTATATTAAGAGTTTTGTTGAAGTATTTCAAAAAGAAAACAATAGTTGCCAAAATCTTATTTTATTCGCAAAATGGCTTTTATTCGGGTGTGACATTTAGTGGTATCAGAGCAGGGATTAGCTTCCTTGCGAACTGTGCCTAAAATTATTTTCATTGCATAATATTTTGCAAAACTAAAAGAATTGGAAATTTGATTTCTACAGGATGGAGCCTACTAATCACATATTACACGATGCCACAGAGTCCCGAGAGTCGGTGCAGGGACAGGGATCCACCCTAACATCTAATGAGTAGCATGCACTAGTTGCTTACCACCCTATGACTTAGTGTATACTCCTATCTGGGAAATCATGTAGAGGATGATAAGGGGACCTGAGGGACCCAGGGGTCAACAGGGGTTGAATATCGACCGTTACTTTCGAGAGGTGTACAAACTGGGTGCCAATACATTTGAGGGTACTACTGATCCCTCAAAGGCAGAAGATTGGCTTAGGCACACCGAGCGAATCCTAAATCTCATACGGTATACTCCTGAGAGTCGGTGCTTTAAGTTAGTTTATTAAATTAGGTTACTTTAAGTTTGAATGTTTTAAGCTCGATTCATTAGAGAATCTAGCTTGTTCAAATTTTGGGGATGAAATTTTATAAGGGGAAGAATTGTAATGCTCCAAAAAATGTTAGAATTAATAAATATGAAAAATAGGATTTAAAACGGAATTAAATCGGAAGGAAACTAAGTAAAATGTAGAAAACAGCAGATGAGCACCGGCGTGGCTGGAAATGATCAGCACGAGTTGGAGCACGAGGAGTGTTAAACTCGTGCTAACGACCTCTGGCATAGATCGTGCCGAGGGGCATGCCTGATGTTAAAACAAAGTGTAAAATACGTCAAACATTATTCTTACGGGAAAAAATTACTTAAAAACTTACCAAACACACTTAGAGCTATTTGAGGGATGATTCTTGACTAGAGTTGGTGGATTTGTACCGGAATCAATCGTGTATAAGGTAAACTCTAAATCTTTGTGTATTTAGAGTAAATTTTTAGAAAATGTGGGTATAGAAGGGGGTTCAAATTTGATAGTTTGAGATGAAAATGATTGAATCATTTGTTAGAATGATGATGGTTAGATGGAATAATGTGAATGTAGACAATATGGATGAGTTATTAAGGTTAATTAAAAAAATGTACAATAATGGGAGATTCAGGATTTGTGGTTAAGAGAGGAAATGAGGATTTTTCCTAAACAGAGTCTTAATTAACTTAATTGTTATGTGAAATGATTTATTTATATTATTATGTGATAATTGTGTTATAGGAGGTGAATTGTAAAATCCGGATTCAAGTTTAGCCACAAGCCTGACTTTGCAGATTTTGAGGTAAGTTTCGATAACACATACCATTGTATGTCTTGCATCTGTATAGTTAAGCATACATGATAATTTTTACATTTGTTTTGAAATGGTAGCAAAAAATGTGTCTTAAATGGAATTAAATGGGTGTGATCTTGTATGGCTTATGTGGAAATAATATGATTTAAAATGACAATTATGTTCTGTGAGGATATATGTTTAACTTGATGTGTGTGCTAAATGTATTGATGATAAGCATGAGAAATTGTTATGCAATGTGATATTATGTAAAGTATGGTGTGATGTGAAGTATGGTGTGATGTGAATGATTTGTGAATGCAGGTATAACATATATGAGCTTATGCGAAATGCTTGCGAATGATGGCATGAGTATGCATTTGATTGATTGTTAGCCATAATGAATTGCATGAGATTCATGTGTTGCATAAGCATATCCTGTGACACATGGTCGTAGAGAATTTTGGGCGAGAGATCGATGTCGGGCTGGGCCCAGGAAAATGGTCATGAGATGAAGACCCTGGGGCATGCATATTGTATGCAAATGCATTGGAATTGCATTGTACATTCTTATCTTTACTCTTATGGAATCTTGACTGATGAATATGAATGATGTTATCATGGATATGTTTATGAGGAAAAAGGGAAGCTTGAATGGTATTTTTATGTATTGTGTATAAGGCATGTATGATGTGGATATATGACAAGTATGGTGAGAAATATGTCTTATGAAAATGAGTATGTGATGTGTTATTATGGCTTGAATGTTATGGGTTGACATGTGTTGAAAATGTGAGTGTGATTGGTATTTGGAATGCCTTCTACTGTGTTCATGTATTGGAAATGTATGAGAATGGTTGTGAATGATGTTGGCATGTATGTTATACTAAATGGCTTAAAATGTGTTGTGTATTGCTCAAAACCATATGTTGGCACAGTGGGCGTGCTAACAGGCACGACCTCATGTCGGACACCACAAACTCGTGCCAAGTAAAACAAGGATCATGCTGGGCTACTGACTTAAATTCAGAATGGTGGTACAACGCCCGTGCTGGTCAGTACGAGCTCATGTCAGATCACTGATCTTGCTGTGAAGCACGAGGGTCGTGCTCATTGTCATGCTCGGCTTCCTGGGTAATTTCTGAACTGACATTGAATAAATTAAAGAACAGTATTGATAAAGGTTAAATAGGGACGATCGCCCTATCGCATAATGCACTTACTGAGTTACTCACGTGTGTGGATTGTGTTGTGTGTGCAGAGCGTCGATAGTTAGCTGCAGGACTCTACTTTTTGGTGGATTAGTGAGCTGTGCAATACACTTCTTGAGGTCATGGCTCCTAGCATTTTGGATTCTATACTTTTGTATTTTGTACATTTTATACATACAGTAGTATAGATATATGGTTTTACATGAATATTTTAAACTATTGTCATAGCTTCTGCATATGTATGTTTTGTTTTGTATATAGTAT
>CANYCX014322820.1:0-10596 GCA_948193385.1 Breynia disticha f. nivosa | reverse complement strand
TCTCCACCGACGCATCAATGCTGGATCCTCCTTCCCCCACTAACTCCTCTCTCTCCTCTTCCGATCTCGACACCGAGGTTCTCCCTTTTACACTTTCCCTCTTCTTTCTTTCTTTCTTTTAATTTTAATGTTTTTTTGTTTGTTTCTTACAGTCCACAGGTTCCTTCTTTCACGACAGAAGCACAACCTTAGGAACTCTTATGGGAGTCACATTCCCAGCTATAACAGCCTTCAGAACTCCCTCAAACGGACACGTCGCATCCTCCGCACCCTCCATTCCCAAAGCGAAAAAGTCGGAGCGCCGATGGAGGCGGAAGAGGCCTTGGTGGACGCTGTGCGGCGACGGGGAGTCAAAACCGGCTTCGCTGGGGGAGTTTTTGGAGGTAGAACGGAGGTTCGGTGAAGGGGAAGGATATGAAAGTGGAGTGAATGGGAGAGTGTTGTTTGCGGATGGAAGAGTGTTGCCGCCAGCGGTGGAGAATACGGGGGAGAGTGGGGGTGTGTGTGGGTGTCCGGTGATGCTAAGTGGAATATTATGTAGTGGTGGGGGTGGTGTGGGATAAAGCCTGTAATTCTTCATTACATTCATTCATTTTATATTATTTTATTTTTTTTTTTTCAAATTTAATGCGGTGAAATGAACTTTAAACTTACAGCTCTGTAGTGTTAGTGATATGTGGAGTCCAGAATAGACCCACAACAATAACTGAAATAAGTCAATTTGATTTTGATCACAACTTTTCAATATCTTCTTCTAAAATATATTCCATCTTACATGCCCAAAATGATTCTTGTCTTCATGCTTCAAAATTTTATAGTCAAGCTAAATGAAATAAATTTTTCAGTGAAGACTTGATGTTCTTTTTTAAATAGGGCACTCAGGTTTTTTCTTTTCCTCTCAAGGCAACATAATCTTTTCTTTTCTTTAGGGAAGTGAACAAATGTATTTAATTCGAACTCCTCTACTTTTCTAAAACCAAACAAGACCACCTTTATATTCAAGATAAATTAAAGAAAATTCCAACCTACATTTGGCGTCTATCAAACACTCTACACTATTATTACTTTATACAATGACAATAATAATGTCATTTTTTTAACTGCAAAAAATAATAAAAATGAATGAATAAAATTCAAAACCAAAGCAAAACCCTATCTATCTATGTTCTATCCCTCCCCTCCCCTACCACACACACAAACAAAACCATACACATTATAAATCAATCATAAACAGACAGCAAACCAAACTCTTAAATCAAATAAATCAAATTAATTAAATAAAAACAAAACACACACTCACTTTGTGAATAATTCATTCTCTCTCTCTCTCACATGTATGTTACCAGCAAAGACGATGACATCACTCCTGCATGAATTGCTTTCAACACTGCCACAAAATTTACTACACTCTCTTCTGAGAACCACTTCAGCTTCCATCTCTGTCCAATTGATTTCTTGTTTCCCTTATCTGCAACTGCCACCGCTTTGGTTTTGCACAAAAGCTTCAACTTTGATGTACCTTCCTTGAGGGCTAACGTACATTCGCCCTTCTTCGCCTCAACAACCTGAATGCAGCTTTGAGATCTTAGTGAACGCAGTTCAATAAACCACCCCCATGCTCAAGGAACACAACACAACCGAGAGATGACATGCGATAATGTGTCGAGAAAATGTAGAAGAAGAAATTATATTGCAGACAGTAACTGTATGATGCTCAATATAAACTTCAAAGCATGCATAAGCAGTATAAAAGACTGAACATATGTTGAGGTGATTCATCATTACCAATGAAGCTATATCACTGATTGCGCAATACGAATCAAGTACGAAATATGGATGCGATGATCTGCCCACAGAAAGACAGCTGAACTGCTTAAGGTCTTCAACACACACAAAAACATAGCCCCCACTCACGAACATTGATCTCAAAACTAATGAATCCTCTGCCCATTACAAAAGACTTGGGTCATTACTACATAGATATAAACAGCCGAGCCAGCAGTTGAAAAGAAAAGTGTAACGGCAGAGAAATAAAAATCATATTCATTTCCTGTCTTGCATCTTAAAAGCAATTCACCACCCATTAAACATTTATAGAACTAATATTTTTTCTCTCCTATGACCGTTTTCATCAAAGAATTGATGAAACCACTGTTAATTTTTGGCACGTGTGAACCATAAAACTTCCAATGTTGAGATTGATAAACCATGAACCAAATCATTCTGAGTTGTAACAATATACCAAGCCAAAAATCTGCCTTGAACCATTACAACCAGCTTATCCCATCAGCTGCTGATAGTAATGTTGCTACAATTCTATTCATTAGCCGTATTAATGCTAAATTTATTGTTGTACGCAAAGTCCACAACAATCTCAGCCATAAACTAGTTTATACAAAGTCTGAAAATAGAGAGAAAAAATACCTGCACTGTTTCTGCTAGAAAACAGTACCATAGAATATTGGAATATACTAAATTGTGAACCTCCACAAATTTGTTTCCTGAATAGATCAACCTGAACCTGCTCCAAACTGCCATAGAGATTCTCAAAACCAAAATTTACATTTAAATATAATGCAAAAAGATGGAGCCATATATACACTAAACGTCCATAGTTTACCTTATAAGTGAACATTCATCATTTATAGAGATCGGGCCAAAAAGTTGAAAAGTGGAAAATAGCTGCCTGGATTTCTCAATATTCCTTGTTAAAAATAGATAAGTTGCTCCCTTCTCAATGTGCACCCTAGTCGGTATGAGAGAGTCAAGAATTGCAGCGATACAATAGGACTACTTTTAGCCAATAGTAACTCCAAGTGCTTACCTCACAAATTGAAGTCCTATGCCCACTGATATTTCTCTAACATCTTCAACTCTGTGGCAGGCCAGCAAGCTTATAATACTTCCTGCAAAAACACCAAGATGAATTGTAAGAAGACTCATAAAGCTGGAATAAAGGTGAGAACAACTCTGTGTAGTCATCTCTCAGAAAATGATGAATGGACATATGACCCCTTTAATAGACATCTACTAACCTGATCCTTCAAACGCAACACCAATTAGCATCACGTACAGCTTCTTTTCACTGCTAAGCAATAAAGCTACTTCTCTGCAAACAGAACAAATGCTTAGAACATGTAGCATTTACACATATGAACCATACTCATAAAAGCAAATAATTGTATGAAATGGCACTGATTCATGCCAGAACAGGTGTAAATAAAGGCAGTAAGATCTCCAAGCAGCAATCACTTAACTGATTAACTATTTCAACTATAGTCACTAAATTCTGTCAAGTGAAAAATTTAGGCCACAGAAAAGGTGGCTCAATTAGGCAGTTATATTATTAAATCAATATCAAGTACTCTACATAAAATACTTAGGTAGTTAGGTTATCCTCAGTTTTCGTACGAAAGGTGAATTATTTCAAAATTGAAGCAGAGATAAAGATAGTTAATTCAAACAGTCGAACAAAAACACAATGTAGAAACAACTTATTTGAAATTATTTCCAAAAACCATAGCATCATAAACATAATGGAAAGTTATGTGGCCAAGGTGAAAAATGAAAAGTACAAAGCTTTTACCTCTCTCTATGCAAGGATCCTGGTTCAAGGATACAATCACAGCGCAGATAACTCCGGCAAACCTCATTAGTGGTAGAGTCCGCTATATTTGAATTGAAATATCTTTCAATAAAATCATCAGAAAATTTCCCAGTATTTGCTATTGCCGGAGCTCTAGACTTTTTTCTATCAATAAATTCACTCCCAAAAACATTTTGTCCACACTGCCCATCACCATTTGAGTTTTCTCCCTTGCCATTTTTTGCATCGACATTCTCCGATATGGCCACAACTCTTCTTCTCAGTTTCCTTTTGCCTTTTCTCTTCTCATGCTGATTAGCCTCTTGGTTAAGTGAATCAACAATTTCAAGCTCAGGGCAAACAGAAGGAAAATCCTTGTAATTTGTATTCAAATCAAATAAAGCACTAGAAGTTTGTTCAGCGCATGAACTAAAATACTCTTGATTATCCCTTGCACCATGAATTGCATGTCCTTGGTCATAATTAGTCCAGAAAATGTTTGAGGACAATGGACCTCTAACTCTAGAATAAAAGTATTCTTCATTCCTTGATGGATCAAGATCATATGATGAACCAATTTCTCGTTCTTCTCCACTAGAGCTTGTGTCACTGTCCGAAGATGCAACTGAATATGATTCTGCCGACAGCTGCAAAATTTCTTCGACCAAGTTGTGCCGCCGGTTCAAAATGTCTTGTTGGTAATGTGGAGGAGAGCTCGGATAAGCCAATGATGAATGAGACTCTGCTGTGTCATCTACAGCAGTCAAAGGTGATGTGATAGCATTTTTAACTACCCTATGTCCTTTGTGGGAACTCAAGGGATCAGAATGTGAAATCTTAGCTTGCGAAGGTGTACCATTCAAATCTTCAGCTGAACGGGATATTTGATGATTTCGTTCAATTATCAATTTTCTACTATTTTGTAGAGAATTCATACCATGTCTCTCGCTATGTATATCCACAAATGAAGTTTCAGATTCATTGACAATTGTGCTAGACTCATCACCTGAAGTTTGAAGTGAGTCAGCATATCTTGAAGTTTCACCATAATGATTAAGGTTTGCACCGTTATCCATATGATCTTTCCTGACAGCCTGCAAAGCTAACCTACCACATGCACTACCATCAGTGAATTTCTCCGGTTCATGATTCATCCATTCCTTAAATTCCCGCAACCAAAGAACAGAACGCTCTTTCTTCATAGTCTCAACTCTGTTAATCAAATCAACTATTTCAGCTTCCTCATCAGAGACAACATTTTCCTCTTTGCTTTGCATCTCATTATCACATGACTGAGAGTCCACATCAGAAGAAAAACAAGTGCTTTCTTCTTCACTCTCAATTGAAGCAAGGCGAGTTACTTTTTTCTGCAGAAAAAATAACACGTGAGATGTCACAAGTATTTGAATCAATGAAGAATGAGCAATTTCTCCAAAAAAAAAAACTTAATAGAGAATTTCTTCTGCCACGTTATAAAGGTAAAAAATCACTGCAAAATAAAACCTAGATAATTATGAGAAACTAGACAACAACATGCACAGCTAGCTCAAGTGCCAATAAAAACTGTTATGAAGATAAAGATTCAAGCTTCTTTGCAATACACTAAATTGCAAGCCCGACAATAACTGTCGTACCCTTTTCTTGCTGACACTCGCATCCCCTTCAACTTCCTCTTTTGCAGGAAAATAAAACCCAAAGGTGGCAGGCTGCTTTTGTCTGCTGGCAAGTATAATTTGTCTCTTCCAAAAATCTCTCTTGCTGATTACCATGCCATCCAAATTCAACTGATGAAACATAAACAAAAACAGAGAGAATAATGAATGAACTAGTCAAATTTTACCATCCAGTAGAGTATGCAGCAATGATGACAGCATAAAACCCACCACTTACTTTATCTGGATGAGAAAAATAAGTAAATACTTGAGCTCGATACCATCTGGCACAACACAAAGGATTCCCTTCCAACCACAAGTTTTGTAGGAATGGGAGGCCAGCAAGGAACTCTAACTCTAAAAAATTGGATATAATGTTGTAGGAAACATCAAGGCCTTCAAGTGTCTTCAAATTCTCAAGCCCGTTTAACGTAGTTAAAGCATTGTTCCTCAAAACAAGTTTTACAATATTACAAGATACCTGCATAGTCCAACAAGATTGGGAAATGGGTCCAAAGCAAAATCCTGAAATGAAAAAAAGAACAAATGCCAAAAACAGGGAAACCCTAGGAAAAACAATCTCAAGCCATCTCTCTGAAGGAAAATATAAAGAAAAAGTGTGTAAATATCAATGTTGTAAAACTGAAAATAAAAATTAAGTGCCATTTTTTTTAATAACATGTTGGATTTCTTTGATTGATCAAATTCCAAGTAGATTAAAAAATTAACCAGAAAGAATTAATATTATCACTAATGCTGAGAAGACTAGGACTTCTTTTTAGTCATAACTGTATGATATGTTTAAGCATAATATGCCGAAAGGGAAAATGCTACAGTACATTTGAACAAGGACATTGGATATATAGCATAACAGTTAAGTAATTATTAGACCTCTTCATTTTTATTTTTTTTGAAACCATTAGACCTCTTCATTTAATTTGCTAATAATATGATTACTTCACCAAGTTTCTATGCCAATAATCCAGTAGCCATCATTGTGGATCATTATCATCACATGAAACCTACATAATCATTCAAATTTTGGACGCATGAAAACATCTTACAGTTGCGCTAGCAGGTTTCTTTTTTACCTCACTAAATGGTGCAATTGTTCTCAAATGGTTGAAACCAAGATCCAGGTACTTCAATTTGGAGCACTTCCGCAAATTATCTACTTTAGCAAATTTATTTCGACTCAAATCAAGAGTTTCAACAGCTGGAAGAAGTTGCAAAGATTCATCCATCAAAACCAAGCGGTTAAGGGCACATGAAACAAACGTCAACCTGTTCCATTGTGGACAGTATCTCACATCAGCTATCCTTGGCGCAAATACATGCCGTAGAGCATCCTGAAAAATGATTCAAAACAAATACTTCAAAAGGTAACATTACTGTCCACTTTGTTTGCCACAGCAATGTACAAAATAATCCCGGTAAGAACTACATGGAAGGAAACCAGAGATCAGACAACCACAGAAATAATTCAACAGAATACACGGCGCATTGCTTCATATCAACAGAAGTAACAAGGAATCTTCTCTAATATAGATTTAAAACTGACTCAACCAACTTTTCATCAATTGAATTTTCTCAAAAATTCACTTTCTAACTAATTAAATACGCATAACAACTTTTGCATTTAGTTAGTATTCAACCAATCGAGATGTCTCTAACTTAATAAGACTCAACCTTTTGGTGCAAGGCATTTTAGCAATACAATATTCACCTTTATTGTAATGAAACTAGAGTATAATTCAATCGAGAATAACCAAAACAATCATTAATCCCTCGAAAGAGAAGCTTTGACGCTAAATCCATGTATTATACAATTGTAGTTTCGCTAATCCATGCATTCCAATTCTAATTACGCCATCAGATCACTACAGCAGGAAACACAGAAATGCAGTTTCACTTCACTAAACAAGCTCCTGATAATAGCACATAACCACAAGTACAGCACCGATTATAACTAATGATCGGAACTCAAGAGAGTATAATAAAACAATCACTACACTGTTAATATGAAACATTTTCTATAATTGTAAAAAAATTATCGATAAAACAAACAAAAAATTGCAATCAACCTTTTGATTAGAACGCATTCTTTTTGCATATTCAAACAAATCCTTAGTAAAAACAAAATATCAAGAATGATCAAAATTAGAAACGAATTTCATCATAGTGATTCTAAGTGGAGATGACAAAAAAACGCTACAGATTGAATGAATGGAGAGAAAAGTAGAATTTCAGAAAGAAAGAAGGGGTTGGAATGAGAAAGATGAGAAAAAAAGTGAAAGGAGAAAAAGTAAAGGAAGAGACAGTAGAATTATGACAAATGAACTTCTCCAAGGTATGCCTCAACTCCAACAAGCCTTTGGCGGGGGAAGTGGACAAATCACAGCCTCTCAACTCCAACACTTTGAGCCTCCCAAAGGGCAGCAGGGAAATCGGGGTGGGATCCCTAACTGCCAAAACCGACACCACTTTCACGCAACTCAACAGCCTCAATATCCTTCTCAACTGCTCCAATGCTCTGTAGTCCCCTAACTCCGACACGTAAGCGCGCAGGTAATCAATCGGAGCCCCTGAAAGTAAGTTTTCCACCTCACGTAACCCTTCCATTCGCGACTGCACGTAGTGGAGACCAGAGGGGTTTAGTTTGAGCAAAAGGGTGCCGTCGAGGAGTTTTTCAGCCTGGGTGTCGATGAAGGATACGAGCTTTTCGAGATAGCGATCGCCTGTAATTAGTGACATTGTGGGGTTTGGAGGGGGGGTCCGATGGGTGGTTAGAAAGGGGGTTTAGGAGGGATAGAGGAGAGGAGGGAGAGGGACATGACTGTAGGTTCAGGTGCGGTGGTGGTAATGTTGTCTTCTGTTTTGTTGTGTTGATGCAAATGCAATGATTGGGTTAGACTCGGTTTTTTTCTCTTTACGGAAAACCGTTACGGTCCCTTAATTTTTACCAGCTGTCTTACTTGGTCCCCTAATTTTAGAAACTTCCCACTCTATAAGATTTGAGTTGGCATAATGTTTTCTTATTCATCCCACTTCCAAGGGTAACCATTCCCATAGTCCCTAACCATCTTCTCCATATCTCCCTCCCTTAACTCATTTACCTTCAATCTCATAAAGTGAAGTTGCATCATCATTTATAAAGCCAAAAAGATGTTATGAGTTTCCTAAATAAATGCAATATATGATCAACATGTAGGTCCTGTATGATTAGAATAAATTTAATGTATAATCAACTCGAAGGTCTGGTATGATTGACCTCTTAGCCTTGTATGATCAACTTGTACATCCTATATGATCGTTTAGGCTTAGTATGAATCAGATCAATAATAGTTAGTCATAAGCCTCTTTTAGTTTCATACCATATGAATACAACATACTATTATATAACAGTGTACTATTAGTTTGTATACTTGTTAAATCTTATATTGTATTCCATCTGTATATCATTGCACCGACGTGCCATTAGAACATATATCATTTGTAACTTTGAATTATTTTATGAACATTGTCCATCCAATATATGAAATCATTATAGAAAAACAACATATGAAACAAACAATACATATAGTAACATTTATCAACAATCGCACCATTCATCAATCAACACTTTGGCTGTAACTTTTCTCGTTGTATTTGCGCTTCTCACACGCCACATAATAATCTCAATAATTGTAACTCTATATAATAATTATATCCAATCTAAAGTATTATACCAATACCATGTATATCATATATTCATCATTAGGAAGTATAACAACCACGAATCTAAGCTTGAATCTTATCCTCACCTGACCTATGACAAATACATCGTCTATCACTCTGATTCTGACTTACATACGCCCACCCAACATCCTATAAACAATTGACATAATTTAACTCATATTCCTTTGTAATATTTACATATAAACATATTAATCTAAGCTCGGGTCTTATACTCACCTAACCTAGGACAAATACATTGTGTGTTACTCTAATTATGACTCACATACACCCACCAAATATCCTATAAACAATTGACATAATTTAACTCATATTCCTTCGTAACATTTACATATAAACATATGAATCTGAGTTTGGGTATTATACTCACCTGGCCTACGACAAATACATCACGTGTCACTCTGATTATGACTCACAAACGCCCACCCAAGATCCTATAAACAATTAACATAATTTAACTTATATTCCTTTGTAACATTTACATATAAACATATGAATCTAAGCTCGGGTCTTATACTCACCAAATGCCACGAGAGAACAATAGCTAAAATATTGTTTGATAGATGTTTTGTTACGATGAATATGCATATGATTAGAGGATATATGTTCAAAGGTTAAATTTGTATAGAGGCAATGGTAATCATATGAAAGGTATGTAAACCCTAGAGCAATCAAAGTTAAAAATGATCATTGATTGATGTTGTGTTGAATTCATATGGTATGAAATTAATAGAGGAAACATGACTACTTACATTGGGTTCTAGAGATGTTGATCTTCGGATACTAGAGTGTACAAAAAAGATCAAAAGACCCTAAAGATACTTATGGGTCAGAGTTACAAAGGAACTCCAAGATAAGATCATAAGTAAGTTTAGTCACTAAACAATAAAATGGAAATAAGAGCATATACATAAGTTTTAAATATATATAAGTACTAGGCCAATTATTAGACAAAGTACTACACAGACTTAGTATGAGTAACAACAAGAAAAGTAATCTACCTTTAGTTTTGGGAGTTTTCATTACTAAAGAATGGTGTCTTGAGACACAAAAAGAGTGGGACAACATGACAAGAGCTCCAAACGAATCTTTTATTGGATCTATTAAGTGTCATATGTTGTGTACTAGACATGCACTGAGCCTAACTAGTAGGTTTCAATAAAGCCCAAGTCTAAAGTACTAGGTTACTGTTAAAGGGATCCGTAAGTACCTGTGAAGGAATAAAGATCATTTCTTGGTGTTTGGTGGTTAAGAAAAATTAGTCATACTGAGTTATGTCGATGTTGTTTTCCAAACCAACAAATCAGACGATGGATCGCTCTCTGGATATGTTTTTGAGTTGAATAGAGGTGTTGTTAGTTGGAGAAGCTCCAAGCAAGAGATCATTGTTGACCCAGCAATAGAATTTGTGTATATTATAACGAATGAGGCTACGAAGAAAGTTGTATAGATTATAAATTTTATTATTTGATTAGGAATAGTCCCAAACATCCAAGAACTATTGAAAAGTTTCTATGACAACAATGGGGCCATCACAGAGATTAAGGAGCCTTGATGACATCCTATGTTCAAACACATGCTAAGGAGGCACCACTTGATTAGAAAGATCATACGGCATGGTGA
>CANYCX014321571.1:0-16157 GCA_948193385.1 Breynia disticha f. nivosa | reverse complement strand
GCCAACAAATAGAAACAATCATGTTGATTCTAAAATAAAATATTATAATTTTAAAAATACGAATTTATATTTGAATAAAAATTTTAAAAATTCAACTATTTCTAAAAAATAATTTTATAAAAATATAGTTTGATCAATTTTTATTATAAATTTATTTGGATTAATTAATATATATATATATATATATTTATACAATAATTTTTTATAAATTTACTTTTTCTTTCTTGTTTGTCGCAACAAAACCTCGACATAAAACTATATTGTAAATAAAAATTTGAATTATTATTAAAAACTCATAATTCTTGTACAGCAATAGACTGTATTTTTGTATTTTTTAGGTTATTATATGGACTGAGAATGGACGCATTGGAATAAGCTGGCGAAAGGGGTGTTGAGTGTAAAACCGAAACAAAACTAGAAAGCGTAAGCGAGTGATTGAGAATCTTGATCATCATCATCCATCACTCCATCAATTCCCTTCCCTATCTTAAAACCCCCGCCCGCATCGCATCGCATCGCAACACCCCTCTCTCTTTATGGAACAAAAACCCTAACCCTAATTCCCAAATTACCCTCCTCTAAAGATGTTCCCTTTCAACATTGCCAAATCTGCAAAGGCTGTGTTCACATGCTGGGCGGTGAAGAGGATTTGCAAGTTTTTATTGAAGAAGAAATTGGGAAAGTTTATACTTGGTGATATTGACCTTCACCAGCTTGATGTTCAGCTTCACCAAGGGATTTTTCACCTCTCTGATCTTGCTCTTAATGTTGATTATGTTAATCATAAGGTATTTTTTTCCTTTTCGTGGTCTTAACTTGTGAAATTGAGAATTTTGGCATGCGACAGAATTTCCAATTTTGTTTAGTTTAGTTTAGCTGTGTAGAATTATACTGTTTAGTCGTTTGTGTGATTTTTTGTTCATTTAAGATAGTTTAGCAGGAAGTTATTTGCTTTGTGTGTATTTTTTAAACTTTTTTTAGCTTTGGTGTTATGAAGTGATGAAATTGGAAAATTTGGGCATGTTGGTCGTTATGGAATCTGATTTAGTTTAGTTCAATCGTGTAGAATTTTGAGTTGGCATTCGTTGTGTCAATTACAAGTTGCGGAATCTTTATTAAGCCGAGAGAGAGTACTCGCGGTTTGTTTTTATTTTTTATTTTCAGCTGTGTATGGAGATTAAAGAAAGGATTGAATATTAGGCACCGAGAATAGCAAAATGCAAAATATTGAGTTGGAGAATTTAATTTTGTTTGATTGAAGACGTTGCTTGTATTTTATGTGGAATTGCTCTTACTATTTGAAATTAGTCAAATTCATTTGCTTCTCAAGCATGATGATTTCAAGTATATTGTGAAAAATTTACTCCTATGTTGAAATTAGAGAATTCTATTCAGGTTTATTGTTTAAACTATGCTTTTTTTAACCAAGAATCTTTTTGAAATGTGTTGTTCTGTTTTGATGCATATTTATTGAGTGAATTTATGGTAGACATTTATTGGCTATCCATATCATTTTTCTGCTGCTCAGATGCTCTTAAAATTGATTTTAAATTTCTTGATTCGTTTTTTTTTTCTTTCATTTTTTTTTGCTTCTTATTTCAGTTTGGCCCAGAAGTGCCTGTGATTATAAAAGAGGGTTCAATTGGTTCTCTCTCTGTCAAATTTCCCTGGAATGACAAGGGTTTTCAGGTTGAAGTAGGTGAACTTGAACTTGTACTTGCTCCCAAGCCAAGCAGTAGCTCAACTGCTGGAGATGAAAGCACTAGTTCAAGTGAGGATTGCAATAATGGGTTGACAAGTGGGGTAGGAAAGATTAAGCATGGTAATGTAGAACATGTTGTAAAATCCAGTCTGCCTGATGTTCATGAAGGCGTGAAGACAATTGCGAAGATAGTGAAATGGTTTCTAGCAAGTTTCCACATAAAGATAACAAGTTTAATTGTTGCTTATGAGCCATTCTTGGACCAAATTGAAAGGAACAGAGTCTTAGTTCTTCGAATATCTGAGGCAGAATGTGGAACATGTGTTTCTGAAGATACTGATTTGAGTTCTGACCCAGAGGATGATGATATTTTAGGTATAAGTCGACTAATGAACTTTGTAAAATTCCAAGGGGCTGTACTTGAACTTCTTAGAATGGATGACCCTGAAAATCAAATGTCCTCTCCATGTACATCTGGCTCAACTCTTGGTGAGTTATTCTCGAAGCATGATCCATTGAATGCTACTACTCCAATTGTGATGGGTAAAGAAGGTGGATTTTCTGGAAATTTGAAGTTGAGTATCCCTTGGAACAATGGTACCCTAGACATTCGTAGGGTGGATGCTGATGTTTGTTTGGATCCTTTGGTTTTAAGGTTTCAACCCAGTTCAATCAAATGGTTTGTGCTTTCATGGGGAAATTTCTGTAATTCGACTAGGGTTGATCAAAGTAATGCATGTTTAAAGTCTACAGCCTCTGCATCCTTGAATTCAAAATTGGCCTCTCATCTTTGTCCATCAACGACCTTTTCTTCCTTAGTTGTTACTGATAAGGTGATCCCTGGTTGAGGTAGCTTTTCCTCTGATTTACCTTCTTTGGCTGTGCAAGAATTTGCTAGTGATGCTATGTTGCATGAATTACAGATCATACATGATTGGGTGCCATATTCTATTAGAGAAACTGAGAAAGCTTGCATGCAGGAAGAAGATCTTGGGGCAAGGTTAGTTTGTCTTTCATGCAGTTGAATTTTTTTTGGAACTCAAATAAAAATATTTTCTGATTGCATAGCTTATCGGGACCTATTATATAAATGATTATGGTAGTACAGTCAGTGAAGGGTGAAAATAACAGTATCTACATGCCAAATAATTATTAAAGGAAAAGGATTGGTTTGGTCACCATGTGGAATCTTGATATTTTAGTTCCAATTTTGCAAATAAGAATTAGCTTTCATCTTTACTAAAACTATAGTTCTGTGTGATTATCTTGTAAGCATGCATGAGATTTTACTGTGAAAGTGTAATGCTGTTGAAAGAAAAAAAAATGAACTCATATTCTTTGGTGTCTTTACTGTAAAAGATATAAGCACATTTTGTATTGATTTAATTTAGCAATAGGACTAATGAAATTTTATAGATGCTTTTACTTTATGAGAATTTGTTCTCTCTCGAGTTCTTTTTTCATCTTTCATGTTGTTTTGTTATTCTATTTACAGTGTGGACCAATTTTTTGAATGTTTTGATGGAATGAGGAGTTCACAATCTGCTTTGGGAAGCAGTGGTATGTGGAACTGGACGTGTTCTGTTTTCAGTGCATTTACTGCTGCATCAAGCCTTGCTTCTGGATCATTGGCTATGCCCTCTGGTATGTGTTCTTTATCTACATTTTATGCCAAAATTATTTAGGGCAACAGACTTGTATTCCGAATTCACAACTTGTCATTTTGTGTAATTTTAGTTTTTTATGGTTATTTGCCAGATATCATAGCTATTCTTGTCTAGGTTTTGATTTCATTTTGGAATTGCCTGGCCATCTGGGATGTGGTGCATATTTATTGTGGATAGTTTATCATTCACTCTCTCGTGTGATCTATGAAATTTTTTTTATTATTAAAGCATCAAGGGTGCAAGCCTTTTAGTTTAGCTGGAAAGAAAGAATACTTTGCCGCTTGTGGCGAAATTTCCAAGATTTTTTCTAAATCAATTCTAGGTGGGTTTGGCATTTGCTTTACTCTTATTGGTAACAGTTGATCACATGCCACAATTATGTTACATCTGAAAAATACATCCTGGAGACGAGCATTATTGTGTTTTGTTAGAATCTTCTATGCCCTAATCCATGCTCTTATACTGGTAATGTTTGCATGCGGTTTGTACGGTATGTTTTCTCGGGTATTCAATTATGAATCTGTTGTTGAATTTCTTGTTCTAATATCTCACAGAACAGCAGCACGTTCAAACCAATGTCAAAGCTACTTTTGCTGGGTTCTCAATTATTTTATCCCTCCAAGATGAGGATTGGGAACATTGGAATGATTCAAATGGCGATAAGACTGGTGTTAGTTCAGATGTTCATCTCATAGGTGTCCAATGCAAAGACATTTTTGCTTCTTTACAGGTGACATTTTTTTGTGTTTGAAGAATTTAATCTTCTTGTTCATTGAATGTTCTTGTATATTTATACATCAAATCATCATCATTTTCTAACTAGAAATTTAACGATGTCACAGGTATGTCCTGAAGAAACGAGATTTGAAGGAACACTGCAATCAATTGAGATTGCTGAATACATGTGTAAGGAGAAAAATGTCTCTCATCTTTGTGCAAACCAAGGTTGCAATGATCGCAATGGCCAAACTCTTTTCATTCAACATCTTCAGGAAGAGGTGTATGATGCTCTTCCTTCATTTTCTAATCAGTATGAAGATTCTGATTCAGATGAACTGGATGTACTTTTGGCTTCATTGTTTCCATTTAGAAGTATGGCGAAAATGAAACTGCTCAGCACCTATGGGGTCACATGTTGCCAATTCACTGTCCTTTCAGATTCTTCTAATGGAACCTTAACTAGACCATCGTCAGTGTCTTTGCAAGTACCACAGTTCACATTTTGGTTGACTGTACATACAATAAAAATGCTATTGGATCTTTGGAATAATGTTGGAGTGTCTACCGAACTGAATGGACAGAAAAGCGACTCCATATCCGTTAATGAGGTGCATGGGTCTAATCGTAGTGATCTAAGGAGAGTATCAAGAAACAATTTGCAAGTCAGTATATCAATTCCCTGTGCAAGGGTCATAGTATGTTTCCCTTTCTGCAGTGCTGAAGATTTTGGAGGTTACTCTTCTTGGAATCAATTTATTGCTATTGATATTTCCACACTATCAGCTTTGGGGAAGGGGGAAACTCAAGGAACTGGTCCGGTATTGAATCTCAATTCGAAGAAAAAAAACCCTTCAGGTTCTGTCAGATCTTTGCATTTGAATCTCGGGGATCTCTTTATTTACTTGGTCAATCCAACGTACCATTCTCATAATGTTGTGGCATTCTCTGGCATTCATAAAAGCAATTTTTTCGCAGAGAAGATTCTCTGCATCAGCAATAAATCTGGTTGTTTTTCTGCTATTAATTTTCTTTGGCAGGAAGGTCCTGTCACTGGTCCTTGGATTTTTGAGAAAGCAAAATATTTGGCTACTTCAGAAGAATCAAGAAACAAGAAAGAAACCATGGTGAAAGGTTCGGACTTTGCTACTGTAACTGCAGTGAAAGATCTGGCGGAAACAAATTCACTGATTCGTGAAGAGATGGTTTTGAGTTCTTCATTCCATGTTCATGTTCATTTATCTCCCTCCACAATTTATCTAAGCAGCACTCAGTATGGTAGTTTTCACAATCTCTTGGATCAGATGATTGAAGGATTATCAGTTGTGTTTCATGATCCAGTAACTGTGGAAGAAAAATCATGCGTGTCCCAAGCTTCCATTTCTGTAGAATGTGAATCTGTAGACATTATACTTAGGCCAGATATAAAAGAGGACATAAGAAGTTCATTGCAGAGTGAGCTCCCGGGATCTTGGTGTTGCTTGAAGTTAAAAATTACAAAGTTTGATATGTTATCTGTTTCAGATATTGGAGGCATTAAGGGTGCCAATTTCTTCTGGCTAACCCATGCAGAGGGGAAATTATGGGGATCCATAACTGGAGTTCCTGATAGGGAATTTCTTCTGATTGGTTGTTGTAATTCTACAAGGAAACGTGGTGATGGAGGAGGTGCAAATGTGTTATCTTCTGGGACTGCTGGTACTGATATCATGCATTTATGGGATCCAATGAGTTTGGAAAATATTACCTCCATTACAGTGAGATGTGGCACCATCGTTGCCACCGGTGGTCGTTTGGACTGGTTGAGTACGATAGCGTCTTTTTTTAGTTTGCCCTCACCAGAAGTTGACAATGATGATACTCATCTTAAGAGAGATTCTACAGCTTGCAGAACATCTTTTGTTCTGAAGTTGGTTGATGTTGGTTTAAGTTATGAACCCCACAACAGCAATCTTGTGGCTGTGAAATTGCATCCTGGGTCTAGGTCCTTGTATATGAATGAAGAAACAGGTGAGCCATATGTTGCTTGTCTCTTAGCTGCATCCTCCTTTGTCCTTTCTAATACATCTACGGAGAATTCTGTGGAAAATGATTACAAAATCATATTAAAAGACATAGGTTTACTTTTGTCCATGGCACATGAAAATATTGGTGGTTCCTATAGCTCAGAATACCTTAGAAAGGTGGGTTATGTTAAAGTTGCGCGGGAGGTGCTTCTTGAAGCAATCCTAAGAACTGGCTCTAAAAATGGGCCTCATTGGCAGTTGGAGTGCGTAAAATCTCACATTTATTTTGAAACTTGTCATGACACAACTTCTGCTTTGATGCGCTTGGCTGCTCAACTGCAACAGATTTTTGCCCCTGACTTGGAGCAATCTGTTGTGCATTTGCAAAGCCGGTGGAGTGGTTTTAATGAGATCCAAGAGAAAAAGATGAGTGGTGTCAGCACTTCCAATAATGGTTCGACTCAATCAACTTCTGAATTGCAAACCTCTGTTCGAGGGACAAATAGTGAAATTAGGATGGTTGGTTTGATGGATGAGATATGTGAAGATGCATTTCATTTGGATGGGAATCAAGCCTGTCAAGTTGCTATTTGTGAATCTCTTGATAATGTTGATGATAACATTGCTGGGTACAATGACAGCGTAGGTGTTGAAACTCCTGCTAATTTCATGAGTGATGTATCAGTTGATGGGTTGCTTCCTATGGTTGGACTAGACAGTTGTCAGGCCACATTTGTGCATAACGGCTCATTTCCTGAGTTTATTGAAAGTTATTGCTTACCTGAATTGCGGCCCCTTGCTGGATTATCTCTAGCAATGCAACCACTGAGTGATGATCTTAAATGTGAACCCAAGAGTTGTAGCGGGGGTGATCATGGAAGACAAAATAGTGGATGGTATGGGGATGCGTCCCTTAGCATTGTTGAGAACCATATTTCTGAAAGAAGAGTGGAATCTAAATTGCCTTTGAAGTTAGAAGACAAACCTCCATCTATTGACTTTGGAGGATCAGACGATTTTGGGCAGGCCACTGGATGTGTTCTTCTTGGTGATATAAATATTAGCTGGAGAATGTACGCTGGGTCTGACTGGCATAGCTATGCAAGGAAGGGGAAACCTTTTGCAAATAATCATGGTCGGGAAACAAATACTTGTCTGGAGCTGGTATTATCAGAAATGGAATTGCGGTACAACCTTTTTCCACTTGATGGAGTATCTGCATCTAAGCTCTCTCTTTCAGTAAAAGATTTTCATCTTTACGATAACAGCAGAAATGCACCTTGGAAACTGGTACCATAATATCATTGCCTTTTTCTTACTGATTTTTAACCTCCATGGAATTTTTATTATTTTTTTTGATCATGTCCTCTTTAAATTTGAAGATTTTGGGGTACTATCATTCAAAAGACCGCCCGAGAAAATCCTCTTCGAAAGCATTAAAGCTGGAGTTGGAAGCCGTCAGACCAGACCCTCTAATCCCACTTGAGGAATATAGGTGAGTAATTAGAGCAACATTAGCCTTGTTCTGACACAAAATCATGGCACCTTGTTATAGTGATTGGGCTATTGGCTCGATTAAAATATATAGTATCTTATGTTGTCTCTTTTTAGTTTTGACCTCTTCATAATGTGTGGGCCATTGCTGTGTAACAGTCATTTTAGAATAGCAGTGGAAGGGGATTTGGTAGGTGGTGATTATGATTGTCTATACCCTCGCATTTGCTTTATAAATTATCCAATTTTTTAAATTGCTCAGTTGTGATTATGATGATTGTCTTTTCCTGTTGCAGATTACGCGTAGCCTGCCTTCCTGTCCTTTTGCATCTTCATCAAAGTCAATTGGACTTCCTCATATGCTATTTTGATTCGAAGTGCGTATCAACTGAATGGTCTTCAGATCAGCAATATACTGGTCATTCAAAAGAATCTTCAACGAAGAGCCGTACTCTTGCAGGACACACATTTGCAAAAGAGGCGCTGCTTCCTTTTTTTCAGGCAAGCATATGTGTTTTTTTTCCTGCTGATGTGCTTGCTAATTGTTAGCATTGTTTCACATGCATTATTCATTTACATTGGGGTTAAATTTGATGGACAGTTATTGGATGTCCATTTCACTCGGTGGTTTTTCAAGCATATTTTGGATTATTCATTTTACATTGCCAACTATTATACTGTTTGAATTTTTTCCATGTGTCCTTACTGTTGGTAGTTTACATGCCAGTCTCTACCAAAACAATTTCCAGAATGGATCAAATTGGGTGGGTCAATTGTTTTATCTTGAAATTTTGAATAAGAGATCAGGCAGTCATTCCATAGCTGGATGTCTTCTTTATTCAGTACAAAGTGTTGGCACTAAATGTTGAGTTGCACTATTAACGTTTACTTCTCTGCTTGATTTCCCTTCTAATTATGTTCTTTTGATGTGTTCCAATAAATGCTCAGAGCTGATCATATTTTATGTTTCAGAAATTTGATATATGGCCTGCAGTGGTTCGGGTTGATTACAGTCCTGACCATGTTGATCTGGCAGCATTGAGAGGTGGGAAGTATGTGGAACTCATCAACCTTTTCCCATGGAAGGTACTTTTTTTTTTCCTTCTTTACCCTGTTTTACGCAGTGATGTAAAATATTTTACTTGAAGAAGTGATCTTTACTTGAAAAATCATCCCCACAGCTGTAAGCAAGTTTTACTTCCTGGCTTATATCATTTTCTTAGATTGAGTTTAAGATTGATTTTGATGTTACAACAATTATTACTCTATTTTGGTGGTAAGACTGATGTATTAAGTTTGGTGGGGATGATAAAGTTGGCATTGCTTATCCAGGATGTATAGTTATGGCTTTCTATGCATCTTTTTCCGCATTTTTTTTTATTCTTTTCAAGGCAATAAGATTAATATTTGCCATTAATCTAGGGTGTTGAGCTACAGCTGAAGCATGTCCAAGCAGTTGGTGTCTATGGCTGGGGCAGTGTTTGTGAAACAATTTTTGGGGAGTGGTTGGAGGATGTTTCTCAAAATCAGGTTTTGTGGAATATTAAGATATTTGAAGTCCTAATTTGTTGTTTAATAATGTTTGTTTTTCTTCCTATTGAAATGTAGATGCACAAACTTTTGCAAGGCCTTCCTACTGTCCGATCGTTGGTTGCTCTTGGTTCTGGTGCTGCGAAGCTTGTTTCGTCTCCTGTTGAAAGTTATAGAAAAGATCAGAGAGTAATGAGAGGAATGCAAAGGGGTAATATGTTGTATGTAATTTTTTAATTGTTTCTTAAATGTAAATTTTGGCTTTGTTGCAACCTCACTGGCTTTAATTTGACACTTCTGTCAGTGTTTTACTTCTACTGACTGAACTGAACCTTGTTTGTGAGTTTGAATAGAATGTGTAATTGGATATTAATTGGAAAAAAAAAAGGAAGTGTTGGAATGGTTAATTGAGGTTGAGCGATTACTCTTGCTTTTGGAGTTTTAAAAGGATTAATGAATGCAAATGAGTTGGTGTGAACAGTGAAGTGAATTTATTGGAAGTGATCTGTGACTGGGAAAGTGATGTTCTATTTTCACCGCCAAACATAAATGGCCTTTTCTTGTTATCACCTTCTCAAATGGATTTCACAAATGAACTCTTAATATATGGGTTATAGTTTCAAATCACTGTTGAACTTTATTCGACATAGATTAGTTGAACCTCCTTGGTCTTATGTGAGAAATTTTTGCTGATAAGATGCCAATTATCTTTCCAGGTACTGTTGCATTCCTTAAGAGCATATCACTAGAAGCTGTTGGGCTTGGTGTACATTTAGCAGCAGGGGCACATGATATTTTGCTTCAAGCAGAATATGTTCTTACTAGCACTCCTTCTCCAGTATCATCTCCGGGAAAGGGTAAAAATAAGTCTAATGTAAGGTCCAATCAACCACTAGACGCGCAACAAGGATTACGTAAGGTAGACATCCCTATAAATTCATTTTAAATGTTTTGAATTATAGTTGCATGTGGACATGTACATGGCTCAAGCTTTTTGCTACATTCGAAAGAGTGAAGATTTTCAGATTGACCAGGAAAAGTTGAGTATCTTTTGATATTTTGAAAAAAAGGCAAATGTTTTAATCAAAGCCTTAATGTTTTCTGAGTGGAATGCTAATGGTATTTTATCACACTTGAATGTTAGTGATGTGCAACATGTTAGATATTGATACTTGTGCATTCACTGCATCATTTGGCGGTATAGTTCCATTGATAACCATCTATTTACATGCATCAGCGAAGAATAGTGTATTTTTGTTGATGCTTCTTTCTGAAAATGGTTTTTTTGACAGGCATATGAGAATCTTAGTGATGGCATTGGAAAATCCGCTACTGCTTTAGTTCGGACACCATTGAAAAACTACCAGCGTGGTGCTAGTGCAGGATCTGCCCTGGCTGCTGCTATACAGGCAGTTCCTGGAGCTGCTATAGCTCCTGTTTCTGCATGTGCTAGTGCAGCTCATTGTGCTTTTCTTGGACTTAGAAATAGGTTAGCTATTTTTACTCTGTTGCTTGAAATTTGGATTATGATCGTGATTTAATCGGGTGAGACCTTTTGCAGTCTTGACCCTGAACACAAAAAGGAGTCGATGGAGAAATATCTAGGTCCTACTGAGCAACAATGATTAGCATTCATTGAAGTATGTGGAGATCCACAGCTTGTCTGACTGACCAACTCTCGGTCTTTGCTCTCGATGGAAGAGACCCCGTCGCCAGAATGATGTCTCAGAATGCATCATGTGAGTTGATCCTCAAATCTTAGCTTATGTGGTACACTAGCTTCTAGTTGTTGATGTAATATGAAACCTGTGTTTTACCTTTTTGGTTCTGACATGAAAAGCATTGCTTCAATTGCTCTGGTCTTAAAAAGGCATGAGAACCACTCCCCTTCACCTTCTCTATCTCTAATTGTTAAAAGTTCTTCCAAGTTGGTTCTCTTCATTGTTTCATTTTGTTTTGAACTTTAATGATTTCAAGCCTGCAACTATTCTTTTTTTTTTCTCGTTTAAGATTTTTTTTTTCCAGTGACGTTCTGATATTGTTTTGGTACGATAAAGAGGGTCTATATAATATTTTGAGCACAATACTTTTCATTACCGTGTTTGTTATGGTTGTCATGTATCGTTTCGTGGTTGCAGGTACAGTTGAGGAGACCTTGGAATGGATTATTTTCCATCTGAACAAAGCTAAGTTGACAATTTTGTATATATTTGTAGATAATGATTGTGATTTATACGATTCTTAGCATATAATATATAGTTTGTTTTACAGATGCCAATTGTAATCAATTTGGTTAGGGTTGTAATACCCTCATTCTTTTTACGGCCTTCGTTTCTGTTGTATATTTTTATTTTCTTTGTAAATTATGTTGATGTACAGATTACAATGTGTACAAACATACACGTTTGTTGTAATATTTATCTCAATAACAATGTTGTGATTACTAACTTTGTTATTTGTAACTCATGGATTCCAATATCAGCTTTGCCTTTATTTTTATTTGTTTTGGTTGGAATGGACTCGAGAGGTTTTGTTGATTATGGTTGTTGGTAGGGGTGTGCATGATTTGATTCGGACCAGTTTTTTCATTAAATTTTTAACCGAATCGATGAGTTTGGTTTTTCTTTTATGAAATCTATAGATGAACAATCTTTTAGATAAAACGTTCAGTTTGGTTAATTATTGGTCAGTTTAATTGGTTTGGTTATAAATTTAATAAATAATTTATTTAAACTTTATACTTATTAAATTTAACATACTATAGTTGTTACAAAATGATATATATATATATATATGGTTTGGATTGGTTTAGTTTTTTAATTGGCCAAATCGTAATCAAATCGCTTAAATCAATTTTTAAAATTTCATGTCTTTATTCACCCATTTAATATTGATTTTAACGTTGGATTAATTATAACCGGTTTGATTCAGTCAGTTTTTTTCAATTTGGTTGGTTTTTTTCGATTCGATCAATTTTTTGTTGTTAAATTGTGTTGTTAAGCCACTGCATATAAGTAACCAACTCATGAGAGGGAACATGAAGATAATGAAGCTGACAAGGGAGGTTGATGCCATAATTGATCAGCTGAGGAGTTTGGTTGGCGACAGACGTGGATGAGCTGTGCATTCCAACATGGTATGAGAAATTTTTGATATCTCCTTAATATGTCTGAAATTTGACCTTTTATAAATCACTAATAACTTTTATGATTTCTGATTTAAATAAACAATAATAATAAGAAAAAAACTTCCTTTTTCACCTTCAAACAGGTATCAATGCTTAACATTGAATCTATAATCCATCCAATCCAAAACCTTGGTTTGACACAACAATCCTTTGTTTGAGGTGATATGCATGACATGAACCCAACAACACATATTCAGGGAGAAATTTATGTGATCTTTCAAGTAATTATTCATGTGGTCTCAGTTGTCAACAACAGTAGGAAACATTCAAGTAGAGATACTGGCAATCTAAATCAATGGAGACTATCAAAGATGTCTGAATATAATGCAAAGTAGACAGACATGAAGAAAAACAGCCACTTCAATTATGAGTTTTCTTTTGTTTCTTATCACCAAGATCTGATCCAATCCATTTTAACTTTATTCATACAAACAACAGAAGATTGATTACTGGCAACCTATATAGGCATTAAGATACCAATCTAGTTTTTTCTCATTCATTGGCAGCTGCATCTTCAGATGGTGCACTGCCTCCTTCTGCACACAAGTTAAGGGACCAGTCTGTCAGTTCCCATTGTCACATAAAAGAAGAATACACCACATAGAAGTGGGGTAGATTTAAAAAGACCAAAGGTATGTCACCGTTCTCTTTTTCCTTGACGAATTTAAGTGAAACAGAAATATTTGACAAAGGAAATGTTTTGAGTAGCTACAATGAGCAGATGTACCTTCACCGTCTGATGGGGCATATGGGGACTTCCGGTATCGTGTTTGCTGCTGCGTGGGCTAAACACAACATCAACCGAATATTACACAAGTACTCAAGCATGTGATGATGCTGGATAACAAATGACTAACACTGGAAAATCATCTACAACCCTAAACATAGTAAAAAAAAATAATCCAAAATCCAACCATTGTTGTCCAAAAACTCCAACTAAAAATGAATAATAACAGGTGACTGCATTAGCTAAGATTCTTTCACCAATTTTATTTTAGCAAAGAAAACAGACAATGAGAATATCGCAGACAGGATCAAGATTCAAGGCAAGAAGCCTGAAGCAAAAAAGTCAATGACATTTCCATTTGAGATTTGACTATCAGTTTTAATTTAACAATGTTTATGTTAACAGTAACAGGGTGATTAATAACTATACCAGTAACATGGAATATAGAAGTGGCGTCTCCATGAAATATCAGAACATAATGAGAATGCAAAGTTTTATAAATGAAACAACAAGGAGGATGCACCATGAAACAAATCACAAGAATAAGTAAGTGAAAGAATAAGTACAATTTAAAAATATAGATATATATTTCAAGAAAAATAAAGAATTGAGAATATTATGAAGACATGAAATAATTGCAAAGTTCCAATCCAAAAAGAAAACCGAAAATATAGTCGAAAAATTGTAATCCATACATATGACTTGATTAGTTTACATTGACACTTTAAACAAGAAATAATTTTGTAAAAAGCTAACAAAACTGGTGTTGCCTATACAATAGAGATAATGCATTTGCAAGATTCCACGTTAGACATCAGAGAAATGTATTTTGTACCAAGATTATATCCATCCATAATTAACTCCAAACTCCTTCTTAAGGACAAATTTTGCTTAACAATCTTAGGATGACAAAAAGACTAAATGATTTCTTCTCTCTCTTGACCTTATTAGGTCACCAATCACAAATGGCAAACCAAGAAACAAAAAAGTGTAATTTCAAAACGATGCATATGCAGGTCAACTCCCAAACATCAGTAAAGATTTCTAGAGTAGTTCACCTGTTTCAAATCCTTAAAGTCACATTAAGGAATGTAAATATTAACCATACTGCTAGATTCACACTAGAATCAACTAAATAAACCATAATTAAGTTTAAATTTCATGGTCTTGCTTAAGGTTTATTCCATGGATCTTTTCACAATTTTTAAAATATTGGAAGTAAAAACAACATTCTTTCACTTATCACAATCTAAAGTTAGTAACTAAACAATCAGGCTCCTAAATGCAAAGCCCTTCAACATGGCACTTTGTCAATATAAACAAATATATAGAATCCAAATCCACTCATACAATCTAACAAAGAGAAATAACAATGTAAACTCCATTTGAACCAAGCACATTGAAAGGATCGGCAGCGTAGTTTCTTTTCATTTTCGCATATAAAGAAAGAATAAAATGCATTGGAATCTAAATTAATACCTGAAGTTTAGGTCGAAGGGCTTCAAGAGGTCCTTTTGGTTTCTCAACACCTTGCTGTTAATTTTTTCGTCAAAACAAAATACATACATCACACATTTCCTGAAACATCATTCTCACAGCGCCATTCAAATCGATACAGATCCAAATAAATACCTTTCCAAGCGCCCAATCAGCAGAATCAAAATACGCTCTTTCATGATCCTAAAAATGACAAATCAAATCAAACCAAGATCACAACAGAACACCAACTTAACCCATTAATAAAGCACAGACCTTTGAAATTAGAGGTGGTTTTTTGGGCATAATTCCTCCGTATTTCTTCTTCACAACTGCCTCCTGCAAACCCAGAAATCCATAAACCAAAAAACAAATAAATAAAAGAAAAATAAGAAAAAGAAACCTCTTGTTGAGAAGAAGGCATGGAGCTATCATCGACATTTCCATCAGCTTGTGGTTGCTCTTTGACGTCCTCCATGCCTGAAAATTGATAACAAACATTTAATGAAAAACATGTTATTTAAGGGAAGAAGGAAATTTGCAAGAGAGTTGGAACATAAAATACCGAGATCTTCAGATGGAACTAGAGATGCAGTTTCTGTTTTTGGTGGGTGCAAAGACACAAGACAGATTTGATATTGTGTTGTTGTTTTATGGGAGAGAGCAGAGAGCAGAGAGAAGAGAGTAATTGGATTTGGAGGATAGAATAGCTGAATGTCAGAATTATGCAGTTGAATTGTTTCATTAAAAAAAAGAATATTATTTTTTTAAAATTCTGTAAAAATTAAAAAAATAAAAAATATTTTTTCTAAATTATAACAAAGATTTAAAAACTACTTCAATAGTTTTTTCTTATTAAAAAAAAATTCTTATAATTTTTTGAATTAAAAAACATACTGTGAATCTCACAGTTATAAATATTAATTCTTATTTATATAAGTTCAAATATTGTAAATTATCCTCTTATTTCTCTATCTTTATAGGCTCTGTTTTTTCTCCCTCTAATTGGTATTGGTATACGTAAACTAAGATTAGCGGGAGACATCAACAAAACTCTCTATTATATGGGCTTCATAAGTACTAACGACCTCTTGGTTCAGTGGTAATGGAGGCTGAACTTGGTAGGGCGGACCACGGTTCGATCCCCCGCAACGTCGATTGGAAGGGAAATGAACCTTAACACCCAACTCCTTTCCGAACTAGATTAGTCTCGGCCCAGTGGGACGAGGATACCGGGACTTGACCAAAAAAAAAATATGGGCTTCATAAGTAAGATAACCAATTGTTTGTTTATTGGCTATCATCGAGCGGTGGAGGCGTTGTAAAAGTAGAGAAGGCCTGGGAGAAGTATATAATTGTCTTGTGGATAGGGTTGCTCATGAGACTGGGAAATTCTGAACCGAACTGAATATTTGTACTGAACTGTACTGAAACCGAAAATAACCGTTGACTTTTGATTTTTTCCGAACTGTACCGCACTGAATTTTTTTTTGGGACGGTTCTGGATCTTACACAAGATCTGTACCGAGAACCGTTCTGAACTGTACTGAATTGTCCTGAACTGAATAACTGAAACTAGCACCGAGTAATAAAATTATATATATATATATATGTATGTATATATAATGAACTTATAATCATGGAATCGACT
>CANYCX014320505.1:5000-12368 GCA_948193385.1 Breynia disticha f. nivosa | reverse complement strand
TGGAATTGTTGAGAAATGATGAACTAATGTGTGCTGAGATATTGGAAAGCTTTAAGTATGAAAATGTATTCTGTTTTTCGGATGTGCAGGTGCAAACGGACTGGGAACGGCCTTGTGGCCGTTTCCAAAGGCCGTTTGCCTTCTGGAAAATCTGTTTCAGGGGAGGAACGGCCATGGAGGCCGTTTCCCCTGCCCGTTTCGTCTGTACAGCCTTTCAAAAGATCATTTAATGAGTTTGTTTGAGTTGCTTGTTGTACGTATTAATTAAAATACATAAACTATAGTGAAATTGGAGGAGATTAGGCCGCGGAAATTATAACCTAAATATAATTATCATAAACTCTCCTTTATTTAATTCTTAACAATTATTTATTTTCATTATCGCAAAAAATTTATACATATTTTTACGTATTTATACGTATTTTTACTGTATTTATATGTATTTTCAGGATGTTACATTATAATTCGAAAATTGGAAAAACTCTTACTAAACTTATGATGTCTAGAATTTAGGTATCACCTTTGAGGAATATATATATAACATCGGGTGATGGTTAAATTTTGGGTGTCACATACACAATCCAAATCACAACAACACTTAACCAAATTTCCACCTCAACTAACGTCGAACCAAGTATTTTCCCTACCATACAACTCACATACTTAAGCTCACAACAATGCACAAAAAGGCAAACATCATACAATTAAGACAAACATATCACAATGTATTCTTATTTCATAATTCCACACAACATCTAGCACCATCCAATATCTACCTACATAGTCATCCACACTCACAAACTTACTTAGGTACATCTTCATTCTTTTCATACGCAACATCTTATAAATCATAACATACCACATCTATATGAACTCATGTTTCATATATAAATTTGGACTTTACATCTTCATACTCAATTCATGGCACACACTGATAGGTCACTTAGGTCACAACACACATATCACATCTTAACCTACCACATTCTCATACAAGTCAACAAATCAACTTCTTTAATATACATGCCATGATAATTATTAACATTTTAACGCATAAACACCCCTTATTCACATGACCAACTCATTCTACCTTCTCACAAGATAAAACACAATCATTCATCATATTTATCTGAATGTGCAATGCATATGTATTATGTTCATGGTATGCACTATCCATTCCTTTCTCAGTATCATGTTTTTCTCTCATAGAGGATCCTCTCTCTCTTTCTCTTGGTTGTTCAACCAGTGTCCATACGCTTAGGATTACCCAGTCTTACATTGCCCCCTCGCTCTCGTTGGTCAACCGGTGGTGATGTGCTTGGGATTCCCCAATCTCACATGACACCTTATCATTTGAGGTATATGCACTTAGGATTACCCAGTCTCGCATTACCAATTTCCTCTCATTGGTCAACCTATGTCGATGTGTTTAGTGTAGGATTCAAGAGAAAGGAGGTTGAATCTTGAATCATGTCCTTTTCTTCAATTTTGCAGAATTAATGCAAAGTTGTAAAATAAGGAGATAACAAAGAAGAATTAACACAAGAATTTAGAGTGGTTCGGCACAATCTTGCCTACTCCACTACCTTAGTACCTCTACTAAGGATTTATCAACTTCCACTATGATTTTTCTCTTACAAATTTACTTTCAAGATAAGTGAGAACTATATTACAATGATATCTTTCTATCCTCAATCAATGGATACTCACAAGCACTCTTAACAAATCACAACTAGCTTCTATCAAGCTTACAAGGCTTTCTCTCAAATGCTTGCTAAAATTCTCTTAACTTTGCTTGCAAGAAAGTCTTGATGTTTTTCAAGTGGTAGAATAGCTCCCCAGCAGTTATTACCCCTCTTTTATACCTCTCTCTTCAGTTCTTGGTCGTTAGACAGATTTTCTAGCCATTTGTATTTGAAATGCCAATGCATTTAATGCTGTGTCAGGGCTACTAACGTACGTTACTAACCTATGTAACATACGTTACCAAAATAACGTATGCTTAACCAAAAAGATAACATACGTTACGTGTCACTTCATTTCAATAATCGCCCGCGTACATCTCTGTTTTGTTTCTGACAGAAGTGCAGTGTCTTGACTAACGTACATTACAGACAGAGATAACGTACGTTATTCCCAATATCGTACGTTACACAATTTGTAACCAACGTTATGCTTCCTGCTGAATATCTAGAGTCATGTATGAATAACGTATGTTACGCTGGCAGCATAGCATACGTTAACGAGTTCTAAAATCTTGTTTTCAACCTGCAAATCAATCTTTTATCACTTAAAGAGTTTCACATTATCAAAACCAAGTTAGGGACTTAATGCTGATCACCCTTGATCCAACTATCTCTGCCTTTTTGATAATGACAACTCTTAAAGGAAATAAGAGATTGTAAACATACAATAAATAAAGCAAAGATTGGATTTGATCAAGACATATAAGTCTTGTCTCCATATTAGTCTCAGAAGCCATAACAAAACAAAATCAAAATAAGGATTCTCCCCCTTTTTGTCGTTAACATAAAGAGAAGAAAGAAACAAACTCCCCCTAGAACCATGACTCCCCCTTTCGATAGGAATAAAACACTCAAAGAAATGACAAGTCAATACATAAGCACAAAGTAAATAGCAAACAATCCATGTCATAAAGCAAAGTACAAGTCATAAATCAACGATAATACATACAAAGAGTCATGAAATGCAACAAGATAGGTGGGAAGTAAAATGAAATGTCGGTCTGGATAGAGAATATGATCACGTAGAAGGAGTGCAACAGTGACGGTAAGTAGGCCCTAAAAAATCTTTCAGTGTAGGCTGATCGGCGTGAGCGTGAGAGGACTCTGCCACCTACTCCTCACCTCGAACAGAGGGAGTGGACCACCAACAGTAGGCACACGGACAAGAGCTAGAGGGGCGGTTTGAGTGGTCGCCTCAGATCTACAAGTAAGCTTGTTGGCAATCTTTTTAATCATCTTTATGAAAAAATGAAGTCCTTTCTCTATGAACGTCATTCTCTGCTCCATAGTAGTAAGTCGGGCAAGCAAGGCTAGATCCACAGGAGCATATCCAGAAGTAGGAGCTGGCGTTGGAGGTGCAGAGGTCGATGGTCGGGCTGAAGTCGCTGGAGCTACACTGGAAGGGCCTGCTCCATTATAAGACACCTCTGGCCTAGCAAGGGGAGGCACTATACCAACTGCCGTATACTTAGAACCGTTGTATAGAATAGTCTCGTCGATGAGGAATCTGTAAAAGACCCAACCCTGTTCCTAAGTCTAAAAATACCTCATAGTCCTCAGATAGGAGTCTCGGACGATCTAATTGCTATGAACCATGCCACCTCGCAATCCACTCAAATCAACACCATACTGACTAAAGACATGGGTAAGGATGGAACCAAACGGGAGACCAGTCCTCCGCTCTTGGGTCTGTGTCCAATATCTCTTTCTAAACATCGGCTCAGCTTTGCTAATCATATAGGACATCACGATGAAACATAAGTTCACATCGTTACCTCTCAGAACGTGATACATAATCTTCAGATCGATGCCTTGCTATATACTCTGAGTGTGCACTTTTAGAGTTATGGCTCTAGTAAGAGCGCTATGAATCATTCTCATCTGAATGCCAAAGGAGTTGCAGTCCAACTCCTTGTCTCGTCCTGCAAGTTGAGACTATGAGTTTAGCCAACGAATCGCTCTCTCCCTATTGGTCTTGCTCCCAAGCTCCAAATCCGGATCAGTCAAGTGCTCTTGATTTTCATCCTCACTATATTCAAAGCTTCCCAAACACTTCTATCTGTGTTGTTTTAAATCCAACCATGTACCTAGATTACTTTCTATAAAATCAATATCGGTTATGTTCACCCGAGAATGTATGCATAACTCTCCAAACTCATCAATAGTGTGCGATAGATTAGCATAAAACTCTCTAATTGATAGTTCGTGAATTGGGAACACCCAAGAGACAAAAGAGCGGAGTCTTACTGTTGCAAATGTCGATTCAATATCCAATCCAACAGTTCTCAAGGATTCATAACTAAAAAACAGGATCTCTAACATATATTCTCTAACTAGGACATTCTCAAAGAAGGTCTCGGCATTTTTAGTTACAAACTGGACGTCGTCATAGTCTGTAGATGGTCTGGAGGAGCTTTCTTCACCTCGTCTAGTCCGTTTTGCTGCCCATTTTGGTGCCATTTGCAATTTGGAGGATTATAGGGTTTTTGAAGATTGGTGGAGATAGGACGAAATTGATATAGTTAGAGTGAATTGATGAATGAGTTTTGGTTAGGGATGATGTGGAAGTGTTTTGGAGGAAGTTTTGAGTGTTTAACATAGGTTTTTGATGAATTGGGGTAGGTAGGCCGAGAGGGTCTGTGTTTAAAAAAGAGGGGAATGTGTGAAAATGACCTGATGCTCGACTTTAAGAAGCCTCTGATCCTCGATAACGTATGTTATCTATAGAGATAACGTACGTTAATCTAGTAACGTATGTTATCTGTCCATTAGACATATATTATTCTTTTGTGAGATTTCCCAGAATAACGTACGTTATTCAGTCGTGGAAGCATACGTTAATTTTCTGCAGTAGCAGAAACTATCATCCCATAAGTTCACATGAAAACTAATCAAAAACCTATCTGAAATGGTTCAAAATGAATAATTTTCATAAATATAGGAACAAATTATACAACCTTCAAAACCAAGCCAAAACGTGTCACAAAGAAGCTACTTGTACGTGACTTTCATCCTTGCTCAAACACACTTGACTAGTCCTTCTCAAAAAGGGTGAGTGCTAGTTCGATTGAGTTAATCAACTATAAGAAAATGTGTTAATAAGAAAAGAACTTAAATTTCTCACCTAGAACACAAGAGTCATGGCTTAGAATCTCCCAAAAATAAAGGAGAATACTTTTCCTTATAAAAACCTGCTACGATCGAATCATGTCGTGACACTGTCGAGTCAGGATCTAATCTTGCTGAGACACGATCAAGTCACGATTGAATCTCCTCGAGAAGTGGTTATGTCACGATCGGATCACGTCAAAATGTAGTCAAGTCACACTAAGATGCGATCAATTCACACTGAGACGCTATTGAGTCACGACAAGACCTGGTCGAATCATGCAGACATGCAGTCGAGTCACGATCAGATCACGTCGAGACACTGTTGAGTCACACAGAGACGAGGTCAAAACACAATTGAATTACGTTGAGACACGGTGGAGTTATTATCAAATCATGTTGAGACGCAGACGAGCCACACCGAGATGTGGTTGAGTCACTATCGAATGGCATCGAGTACTAGTCGAGTCATGATTGGATCACATTAAGGCATAACATGTTGAGACGTGGTCGAGTCACACTGTAGGGATGCTGAGAGTGGGTCGAGTCACACTGAGACAGAGCCAAGTCATGTCGAGACGAGACGAGGTCGAATCACGCCAGGACATGGTCAAGTCATATTTGGAGCACGTCAAGATGGAGTCGAGTCATGCAAAGACGGGGTCGAGTCATACCTAGACATTTTTTAGACTCACTGGAATCACACCGAGATACAGTCGATACACATCGAGATGTGATTGAGTCGCATCGAGACGGGTGGTGTCATTTAAAAATATCAAATTCGTTTAAACTATCAAGTTTTAAAAAAGTCCCTGATTTTGCGACCGAAAGGGTATAAATTAAGGCATCATATCATTGTCTACACTTTTGTAATCCGAGTGTAACAGTGTGAATGATTGGTGCCTTGGTCCATAATGTGATGCTTAATGACTATTTTGAATGTATTCAAAAAAGAACTACCTCTTATTATGTACTCTCACTTTATCATTTTGGGTACTTCTTTCTGTGATCATTGCATGTGTTCTTATATCACACGATGCAAGTAAATTTATCTCTAGTGTGGTTAACATGTATGCATCATTCAATTTCAATCAATCAATCACATGTAAAATCATCACACAAAACACTTTAACTATAGGCATTGTGGCAATGGTGCAACCCTTGCATGCCACATCAACAGTCTTACACTCTAGCAATTCTAACAGTTCATATATTCCAACATAAATCATACATTCACAGGAAATCAATAATCATAATATTGTCGTCTAAATATTTGTCCTATATATATAAATAACAATCCTATAACTCAGGGGTATTCTGAATATAATTCTATATCACGCACTTGTACGTAAAAATATTACTCTTTCTCTTATTCAATTAATCTTTTAATTTTTTATAATTCCTAGCTAACAATTCTTTATAAAACTTTGAAAATTTACAATTAAAAGTCATGAATTTAATAACGGTCCTTACCTTTATCCCCATGTTGTTTCTTATATAGGATTTCTATTTCCACTGATAAATTTTCCTTTATCTATCGTTCTCTATCACTCGATCTCTCATCTTTCCATTTCTCGTTTGTCTCTCTTTTTTTCTTTCTTTTGTTCTCAATTTGAATTTCTTCATAAATGACTTCAGCGCCAAACACTTCCGGCCCATTATGTTCTTTGGGCTGCCGTGTTTCTTTGAAGTTGGTAAGCGCAGCTACCTCCAATTCTAATGATTCGGTAATCAGCAATCTGCCTTTTACCTCTAACACAGGCCGTGCAATGGACCACGACCAACACACTGACTACTACTAGCCATAACCACCATGGAACCTTCCCCATGTTGGATCCACTACCAATACTCAATTTCAAGACACGATTCGTGGAAAGTGCCCCATGCCCCGTGTTGGGTCCACTATCCCAATTAGTATGCTGGCACGGCCTGTGAAAAGTACCATACCCCCATGTCGGCCTCTTGCATTCTCAAAGTCAAATAAATTAACTTATCTGTTTTTTTCATAAGGGTATAAATTAAGGCATCGTATCAATGTCTACACTTTTGTGGAATCAAACCCATCATGAAAATTTTGATGTTGTGCAGATCTTGTTCTGTTTGCAACTTTTCTTTGAGTTTTATTATTGACTATAATAATGGATTCTATTTTATTCTTTGATGGTAGCTAAATATATCAAGAGAGCCAAAATCACATATGAATTTTCTTATTTTCTAATTTAATATTATTCTTTGATTGAGAAAACCATGTTCATTTCTCACTACCTCCCCTGTTTATAATCGCCAGAGTCTTCGAAAACAACATGAACAACAGATTCATCAATATCATCTTCATTAAGGAGGTGTGATAGATAACAATTGGTGAATTACAAAAATTTACTAGAGTTGATACAGTCAGTCGTGCCCTGTTATCATTGAGTATGAGTTTTCTGGTACGTACAGCTTCGGTATGCTCAGAAATTCGTTAAAGCTAGTGATGAGGTCACCCTTCTCTATACTTTGCCAAGCTAATTATCAA
>CANYCX014319769.1:0-24379 GCA_948193385.1 Breynia disticha f. nivosa | reverse complement strand
AATTTTCTATTCGTTAAAATGGACGACATTTATTCCTTTTCTCAAATGAGGGTAAACACAAAGAAATACACATATATATAGTTTACAACAAATAAGATGACAAATGCGATTACTTAACACTTAAACTAGCTATTTTTTTTTGGTGAAGAAAAATGGGTACAAGGGGAGCTCAATCCCAAAGAACCTGATCAGGGAGCGAATTCCTAGCAGAGGATCCACCCAACAGCTGGAGCTGCCAGAAGGGCCTACAAGAAGGCCAACTCAGCGGGCGGCCTTGTGCCGCGAAACCACACTAAGTGGGAAGGGATCTCCTTCCGGACGTGTGACCACCAAGGAAGCCCAGGGCGGTAGCCCACCAGCAAAGTGTCGTCAGGCAGATTCGAACCCAGGTTGCAAGGCTGGGAAGAGATTTGAGATCCTCGACTTTACCAGTTGAGCCAAGCCTCCTTGGAACTTAAACTAACTAATAATAACTCAAAGACAACTTTTAACCTTATCAACTTATCTAATCTTATTTAAGGACAACTCATAATCTTATCATAATTGATATTATCTTATCTTATCTAAGTCACTGATTCAATTTGAATATTAATTTGACCAAGTCAACCAACTATAACATTCTTTAACTTTTTGGCAAAAAAAAAACAAAATAGAATAAAAGAAAACATAATTCTCAACTAGGGATTGTTTTTATAAATAGTATTTCACTACTCATACTAGTGGAATAGTCTTTCTATACACCTTAAAAATATTACATCTGCTTAAACCATTAAATAATTACTAATCATTTGTTAATTATTTTCTTAATCATTGTGTAAATTTTCAATTACTTTTTCAATAATTATCACAATGATTATTTTTAATAATAATTGAATAATGATTAACTCTAATTATTAAACAATAAAAATAGAAAAATTAATTTACAATCAATCAAATAGAACTTAATAATTTTATCTCATTTTATTTGTTATAAAATTTAAAAATAATAACTTCTAAATTATAAATTTATTTTTTATAATAATAATAATAATAACGACAACAATTAATAATTATTAAATATAATTAAATAACAACACATCTTGAAGTTAATCAAATAATTAATAAAAAAAGAGAAATATTCATATTTTATTGAAAATAACAAAAAATACATGTACTAATTAATATTATTGTTTATGTAAATAAGTTCGATGAACAATTAATCATTTTTCAGTCATTCTGTTAACAAATCAATTATTTGTTTAATCATTTCTTCAATAATTAGTTAATAAGTTAGTTAATTATTAAAATATAATAATTAACTAAAATAAGATAATACTAACAAAAAATGAATCTGCAAAGGAAAATTTAAACAAATTTTTTTTGATTGACAAGTGAAGAATTCAGAAAATAAATCTTTCAACTTAAAAGAATAAACTAAACCTCACAACTTTGAAACTTGAAGTTCCAAAAAAAGAAAGAGTCGTTTCACACACTTCCGTTGAGGCTGAATATCATTGCATTAAAACTTCCACAAGTGAGCTTTATGGTTGATCTCCTTGCTCAAAGAAATTGGCTTTCCACTATCGACTGCTCCTAAACTATGGTGTGACAATTTAGGTGCGGCTTATCTAACTAGTAATCCCATCTTTTATATTTCACACATCTTGAAATAGAGTTTCACTTGGTTTGAGACTTAGTTCTCAAGAAGCAGTTACATGTTGGTTATATTTCAACAAATGATCAAACTGCTAATTTACTTGCAAAACCAGTGTCTAAGCACAAGTTTGAAGGACACAGAAGCAAGTTAACTTTCCGTTCCAATATCGTCAACTTAAAGGGGAGTGATAAGGATTCTATACCTCAAAGAAATCTACACACATAATAAGTCTTGTACAACTTGTATATTGTATTTGTTATTCATTACAAACACAACTCTACCATATTATAACCCTATTTATATGATCATCATCAATAAAATTCATTGAGTTATGCCATAACTCTTCAACATAGGGCTTAATTTTATTTAGCAAAAAATCTTCTTACAATAGTCCATAGGTGCTTCAAAAAGTGTTTGCTTACTCCAAGTTGTCATTTGCTCACTATGCCTTTTCTAGTGCACTAAATTGAATGACCTATGTTGATGAAATGCCATTAAGAATGAGATTGATGCACTCAAAGCTGATAAGGCATAGGGCATTTTAAATTTACTTCATGCTAATGTGCCTATAAATTACAAAATCTTTTGTAAAGTGAAGTACAAAGCGAATGATTGGTGAAATAATGTAAATTTTGAATTATTGCTAAGGTTTTTACGTATTAGGAGAGATCATATTTCACTGACACATATGGTGCAGTGGCCCAAATGACTTCAATACAAGTTTTTTTAGCTTTGGCTACTCAATATAGCAGATGAATCTCAAACAATATTTTAAAAAAAAAATTTTGCAATACTAACTTTTTTAAATATTATTTTATTTTTAATATTTATGTAATATTTTTTACAGAAACATTTTTGAATTTTTTCTATATTGTTTTTTACAAAATATGACATATTCTAGGGCATAGTGAGAAGTTAAAAAAAGTCTTTATGTGGACTTTGAAATTTATTAGAGTGGCATTTTAGTTAGCCCATTGGACAACACATTGTTTATAAAGAAGGATTGAAGGAAGGTACTCAGTTTTTAACTCTTTTAGTCTATATGGACAATGTATGGTTGTTATGAACAATAGTTAGAAGATAATTTTGAATGTCATATCTTATTTGCATGTTAATTTTAAATTCAAACAATAGTTAGAAGATAATTTTAAATTCAAACATTTGGATTTAAAAATGGTAAAATCAAAAGTAGGTATTTATACATGTCAAAAGAAATTATATTTTGTTATTGAATGTATATTCTGGTTTATTTAGAAGTAGTTTCTGAAAGCTACATTGAGAACTCAAAGTTTACATGTAAGTAACAAAATTATGAAATTGAAATTGATAATATAAAAATAAACTCAAAATTTATGTGGTATGTGTTAAATCATGTGTTTAAAATTAAAATCACTGACAAGTGATCTATTAAAGTCTAATTGATTTGGATGGTGCAACTATTTCTGATGTTCTAAGTCCTTCTCTCTCCAGCCATCTGATCTCTATTTAAATTTCAGTAGTTTTATTTTTTTATTTTTTAAAGATATTATTTTAAATTAATAAAAATTAATTTTATTATCTTGGAAGTTAAAGTCTAATTGAATTGAAAGTTGTTCTTTTGTTAATAAAAAAATCAAATTCAGATGTTGAGTTTTCTAATTTTGTTAGGAAATAACTAGCATAAATAGATCATTGTATTACATGTCAAGTCACCATAAGAATATTAACAACAAGCATTTGTTTTCATTCACTTCTTCATTTTGCTTTTTTTTTCCTTCTTTGTTCCATTTTCACATTTATGTTGTATACATAATCTACACGACAATAGATGAAGCTTTTCTATATGGTTTTTCCATATAGACATTTTGAATGAATCTATAAATCATTCTTAGGTTTATTTGATTTTTTTTTAATCAAAGTTAACAATCAACATTGAGAGTTTTTTTTACAGTAATTTAGGAATTTAGTTGTTCATTTCAATTTTAAAGTTAGTGATAAGATCCTTTCATTTTGTTTTTTCAAGTAGTATAATATAGATAGAATTTTGTTTAAACATTATTAGAAAAGTGAAGAAAGAGGAAGAGTGATATTTTTTAACAATAAGATGGTATGTCATTTTGACATGAGGAGAAACAATTTGTGATAGTCCAAAGTTAATGGAAAATAGAACAAGAAAAAATGCATATAAATCAGTTCAATCATGAAGGGAACAATGACTACAAACATTTTAGCAGGGACAAATGTAAAGGGTGAGTGACATGAACTATAGGTAACAATTTTAGTTGTTTTACTCCAACTAGATCATGTGTTCTAGGTTTTATTTTTCTTAATTAAAAATAGTGTGAACTTAGTTTGATCAACATTATATTATTATGCATTTTCAAACCAAAATTAGACTGTTTTATAAATACTAATATAAGACATGTCATCACTGCCACTGAAGTATGATCAGATGCTAAAATAAACTCACTTTCCATTGTCATGATCACCAACTATATGTTAGTTTATACAGAATAACTACTTAAACATTCCATTTTGGATCAAATCATATTGGTCAGAAATTGGAAACATGAGAGTTTAATAGTTCGAAGTCATGGAAAAACTCAATGTTTTCCAAATAAACGTTTTGTTTATGTAAAACATGAGGTATATGAGAGAATCATGACTATGGAAATTATTTGTCTAGTTTAGTGTTGTTGATGTGGAGTTGTGGTGTAACGTATGATAAACGGAGCTTTAGAATGGAGCATTACGTTCACGCTGGTGACCTAATGTGTTTTTGGAAATTAATAAAGAAGAGGTAGTCAAGTGATGAGGTCAGTGATAATTATTATGTCTTCTGAAGAATCTATTCAACAATGGAGGAAAATTAATTATATTGGTTTTGACATTTTGAATGCATCTGAAATATTTATTTGAATTCTTTTATCAATTTATAATTTTGTTCTTTCAATTATTTTAATTTTAAATGTTAACGATAAGTATTTTATTTATTTTATTTTTAAATAGTATAATATATAGGAAATTTTGTTTAAGAATCATTCAAAAAATGAGAGTAAAGTAAGAATTTTTAATGGTTATCCATTTAGGCTTATGACTGTCCAAAGTTGATGAAAGACACATAATGGAAACATAATGCAACTATGCACAATGTGTGCATATAAATAAATATGACCGTGAAGGGAAAAATGGTTGTAGACATATCAACATTTTTGTTGGTCTAAATAAGAAACATTGTGTAGGAATATTTTGCATTCAAATTGGTAATAAAGAAAGCCAAACAACTATTATGTTAAAATTTCAATATAGTAAATGGATATTAGACTTCATGGCAGGTGAAATTACCCGCTCGTTTAACTAACCTGATTCTGATTTAAATGAACTTGATATGGTATATGTAGAAGTAACTATAGTTCATAAATTGTCAATTTCAGTTCAAATTCAAGTAAACATTCTAGCCATGATTTTATGTTTCAAATAGAGTTCTGATTCGAGCTTGATTTAGGCAGATGATTTTAAATTGGTCAAACAGTTATGATTATATTATCAAGATGAGTGGCGGGTTAGGATTTAGTGTTAACGTTGATGTTTGGTGGGAATGTGTCACTTTTTTGTAAGTTAATAAAGTTAGAGAGTATGGAGTGAAGTTGTCATTCTTAATTATTATTGTTAGAGGTTTTTATTTTATTAACAAAAATTCTAATTCAAAATATTGAAGTTTCTCATTTTTTTAGAGCAAAACTAGTATAAATAGACCATTGTATTATATGTCAAGTCATCATAAAAATATTAACAACAAGCTTTTTTTTTCATTTACTTCTTTGCTTTTGCTTTTGTGTTTCTTCTTTGTTCCATTTTCATGATTATGTTATCTACATAATCTTAATCTATACGACAATGGAGGAAGCTTTTCTGTATGTTTTTCGAATTTTTGAATGCACCCATAAATCATTCTTAGGTTTATTTGAATTTTTTTCTATCAATGCTAGAAATCATAATTGAGACATTTTTTACAATAATTTAAAAATTTTGTTGTTATTTCAATTTTAAAATTAATGATGATTGCCTTTCATTTTGTTTTTCAAGTAATATAATATAGAAGAAATTTTTGTTTAAACATTATTAGGAAAGTGAAAAAATGAAAAGTAAGAATTTTTAATAATCAGGTGGTTGGGCAATTTGTTTTTATTCACTTCTTTGTTTTGCTTTTGTTTTCTTCCTTTGTTCAATTTTCACAATTATGTTGTCTATTATTTATTTGATTATAGAGGAAACCTTCATATGTGCTTTTAAACATTTTGAATGTATCCAATTATTCTTAAATTTAGTTAGATTTTTTTATCAATGTTAGAAGTGAAAATTGAGATATCTTTTATAGTAATTTAGGATTTTTTTTACTTCAATTTTAAATTAGTGATAAGAGGTTTATTTCTTTTTTTTTTCAAGTAGTGTAATATAGAGAGATTTTTGTTTTACCATTATTAGGAAAGTGAAGGAAATGAAGAGTAAGATTTTTAACAATGAGATGGTTGGTCATTCTGGCATGAGGAGAAATAATTTATTATAGTCCAATGTTGATGGAAGATAGAATAGAAACATAATGCATTTAAATCAATGAAATTGTGAAGGAAACAGTGGCTATAGACATATCAATAGGGACGAAGTTAGAAGGTGAGCGACATGAATGATATCACTCTTGTGGTAGCTTATCTGTTATAGGTTATTGTTTTTTTTTAAATTTTAAGATGGTGTGAACTTGGTCTAATCATCATTACGTTATCGTGCATGTTCAAACCAAATTTAGACTATTTAATGAATAATAGCATAAGATATGTCATCATATTTGGATCAAACATAAACTATTTATCGAATACTAATACGAGGCTTAGTAATGATCATGGACATAAACACACAAATATTAATATTTCTTATTCGCTAATGAGGCATCATTTAGACAACAAGCTTATTTTATTTAGAATTCTTAGCATTTTAGAACTCTCAACAAATTATTTCTATTTCTTTTAGAATTCAAATTTACTTTACTCAAACCTTAGCTTTATCTCCTTAGTATTTTTTCATGTTTTAGACTCTTATTAAGGTGCTACAAAACACCTGTGATGTATGGAATAAAATGAGTTTTTAGAATCAAAATTTACTTAATTCTTGTACGCGTTAGACACACCTACATTGTTTATCAACGAGAGTACGCTTGTGTTCTTTCTTTTTGCTGTGTCAGGCGTATCAAAGCCTTGAATCTCATAAGGTCTCATTTTTTAGACCACGTCCCAAAACCCGAATGATGAAGTTTAACAGGGATCACCTGTTGCGAGGAATTCTCTCTGATGCATTGAAAAATTTGTCCATGATAACCGACCAAATACAACAGGTGTTGCAAGGTTATTACTCTAAAATTGCCGAACATTTAATTTCTCGAAGCTGTGAAACTCAAAATGTGGCTTAAGAAAGCAACACTACTAATGGTTTAGAAAACCATGGATTTATTGAAGTTTTTAACCAATCCCTAATGGAGGTTCAGGTTGCCAATACAGTGGAGAATAATCATGCAAATGATTTGAATCATACAATTATTGTTTCAGATAGCTCTACAGATGAGGTTGACTGTCCATCTAAAGTTATTGATGGTGAAGAGAGTGCACCTAGTAAGGATAGTTTTCCTATTGATATCATTTCCTACAGTAGTGATGTTTATTATTCAGCTGTTTATGATGGTCACAATGTTGGTGGCCATATTGTGGTAGTCCATTTTAATCCTTGTCCAGTACGCATTTTGTGAATGAAAAATGGGCGTAACAAGTTCCATTTCTTACAGCTTGACATATGAATCGATAGACACTGCATAGAAAGCATAGACTTGTTTGATAAGTAGAATGAGAGGTTACAACCCGAAGGGCCGAGAACACTAGATGAATTCAAAAATGTCGTACCTACAGAATTGCCACACATAAGAGATTGATGCATGTGTAATATGAGCGTATTTTTCATACCGTAATCGTGAATTACGCCTGCATCTTAGCTTAACTTCCCCTAAAATCACATTTAAAACTATATTTAATTGAATATATCTTATAAATTTAAATATGATATTTATGCGTAGAAGAGTTCGTATCTTTATAGATTATCGATTGTTTTGAGTGATTTTGATTTTTGATTCGATAGTCTATATTGATTATTATTTGAGACAGATTTGTAGACAGGTTTGTAGTGTTTTAAGAGAGAAACAGGATTGAACAGTGTCATCACGTCTAGTATGCTGATTTTGTATGGGCCACATTGACAACAATTCAGACCCAAAATTCACACACGACCCATCTATGAGATCACGACAAGCATGTTGAGTATCTGGAGTTCAGCGCGGGTCGTGTTACTCAACATGGTGATTGTGCTAAATTATTTTTAGCACAAGGCATGCGCTACACATGCTGACACCGTACCATTTGACTAAAACACATAGCATAGACTATGCCATTATCAACACGCACGTGTCAAGCAATATAATAGTGCATTTTACGATAAAGAGAGATTTTTGAGGGTTTCAGAGAGGTGGTAGGCAGTAGAATAAAGAGTAGTTTTAGGGTTATTTAGGGTTTAAATTAGCTTTAGATGTTTCCTTTATGATTTTCATTCTTTTAGTGCTTTAGTTTAGATTTATGCAATTTCAATTTATTTCAATTTCTTTCCATTTACATTTTCTACATTTAAATTCAGTTTTTAATTGTTTTTTAATGATCATTTAAATTTCTTGTAGGTTTTCACTTTGGATTTTACATTAAGATCGCTTATGATGGTTTTTTTTATGCCTTCGATGCTTCCTTTTATATTTCACGCACATTTACTGCTTTATCCGAATTTCACGAGTTATGAGTAGTCATATGATATATGTTGCATGAATGAATTGTTTGAAAATGTTGAATGTGTGGAGAATATGGAAAGTGTTGTATTTGTGTTAAAAAGTTGATTGAGTGCAGGGTAACGAAATTGGTTGATTAAATTGTGTAAGAACATGGTATGTTCGTATGTGGATATTGGTGTTGTGTTTAAAATGATTTACATGTGTGTATGTGTATAGGAAGGTAAGGTGCATGTGCTATGTTAAAGAGTTAGGATAGGATTGATGTGAAATGTGATTTCTAGATGGGTTATGGATTTTATGTAGGTGTGTTTTGATGAGTTGATTAGGGTGTTGTGAAGCATGAGGAGTATATAGGTGAGGAGATTGAGAGTGTGGCTGATGATCTAAGTTGTGTTTGGAAATATGTTAGTAGGTATATGAAATGCATAAGTGTTGTAGGTGACTTGAATGCCCAGTTTATGAGATCTGCAGCTGAATAACGTAGGTTAGGTGTGCAATTAATGTACGTTATTCTAGAAGTTCAGAGTATCATTAACGTACGTTAATACCTAGATTAGCGTACGTTAATGATGCCCAGAATGTTATTTGAGTCATAAAATGCATTCCAATACTACTCAAAGTTAGGACATGATTGGGGTCAAGTTAGGAACTTAAAAGTAATCATTTATAAACTAAACAACACTATAAGAATCTTGGATCAAACATCCCAAATAATGTATTGTAGGATTTAAAAAGAACAAGTAAGGTATCCTGCAAATGAGGAATGTGAACCTAACTAGGAAGATAATAGAGAGAATGAATGAACGAGTGTACTAGACTTTATATGGTTAGGTAAGTGACGCAAGGGACATACGCTTACTGAGTTATGTACTCATGGTTTGTGTGTTTGCATTGTGTGTACAGATTAGGGAGGCTGCCGCGTAGATTACTTACTTTCTACGTCCTTTTTGGAGACTCTTGGGGATTATCGCTACAAGGTCAGGGAGTTCATTTACTTAATTTGATTGTTGTTTTAAAAGATTTGATGTATAAACAAATTATTTCTTTATATTGTTTTGAAACCTCCGTGTAGGGTTTTTCCCCAAGATACTAAAGTTTTGGCTAGGTTTTATTTAACAATGATATATGATTTTGATTTTCTTTAAAATTAATTTTGTGAGATTGTGTCCGCATATAGCATTATATTTTAGATGTAGTTTTGGTTCAAATATAAATGGAAAAAAATATGGCATGGAAAATGTTAAATAAATTAATAGTTAAGAAAAATTCGCTTTGAAAATTGAGCATCACAATATAGCGTCCACATGGAATTAAATGTTTTAGTTTCCATATGGACACTAAATTGGCTTCCACATTGATGCTAAATTTTTTTAGCGCCCATCGACGCTAAATGCATTTAGCTTCCAGAATTATGCATTTAGCGTCCAAAGAGTTGGACGCTAAATGCACAGATTTTGTAATTTGCCACATACCTTGGGATTGAGTATTTGCATGATGAGTCGCTAGCCAAGAAGCTATGCATTTTTTGTATGGATATGTAGTTGTATGAGAGTATCAACATGGTTTATAGGGACAATGGGCGACTGAGATTGATTGGGTTTAGATATGATGAGATGGAGGAGCACGTTCGTTGATCAATCTCTCCAACATTTCAAGTAGCAGAGCTTACGCCAGCACCTTCGAGTCCTTTACTGCGTAGTTTTTCTCACAGAGAGGGACCTTCTTCGGCACCACCACAGCCAGCTCACCATTCATAAGCCCAACGGACACCCTCAGTCTTAGCATTTGGAGGATCATTTCCTAATCGTGAGGAGTGGGCAACAATGTACCACAACAGTTGCAATATACATCGGTACATTGAGGGAGCAGCACATCATGAGCAGGAGGTTGATGGCCTATTTATAGAGATTCAATCTTGGTGGAGATGTAATATGACCCTATTTTTCATACCATAGCTGTGTATTACACGTGAATCTTAGCTAAATTTCCCCTAAAATTTGCATTCAAAACTGTGTTTAATTGAAAATGTCTTATAGGTTTTAAATGTGATATTACGCGCATGATAGTTCATACCTTTATAGATTATCGACAGTTTCTTCATTGAAATGATTCTTTACTCGATAATTTATATATGTTATGATTTGAGACTGATTTGTGGACAGGTTTGCTTCAATTCAAGAGGGAGATGGGCTTGAAAAATGCTAACACACCTGTGCTGCCCCAGTATGGGTCGTGTTGACCATTATTTAGGTCTAGAATTTACACATGAGCAAAATGTAAGATCACGATGCTCGTGCTGAGTATCTAAAGTTCAGGACTGTCCGTGTGCTCAACACGATGACCGTGCTGAGTTATTTCTGGCATGAGACATGTGCTCACGTGTTGACATCGTGTTATTTGATCAAAAACATGGTGCACGACTTGTACCATTATCGATAGGACCGTGTCAAGGGAAGAACAGTTTGTTCCACGATAAAGAGGGATTTTAGAGTTTTTCAAGATTAGCAATCGATTACCAATCGAGTAGGCAATAGCAAGTAGATAGGAATTAGGGATTAAGATTTAGAGTTCTATGTTTTTCATTCATGCTTTCCCTAGTTTAGATTGTTTACTTATTGCTCCTCTTCACGGTTTCACACTCTTTTTATAATTCTTTGCTTTCATTTGCATTTAATTTTGATTTTGACTTCCTTCTTATGTTTTCCTGCAGATTTTCCTCTTAATGTTTGATTAGATGACGCTAGGACCATTTAGGCTTGAAGAATATTCTATTTGATTGCTCTACTTTTGATTTTCACCTGTGTTCCTTAGATTCCAAATTTTTATTGTTATTTTCAGTTGATTTAGATTGGATTTTTATTTTTGCAATGTTTGTTTTAAGTTTGGTTTCTTATTTGATGTTTTTATTAAGTTTAGAGGTTGATTTCTTGATATTATGTTTAGTGCTTTCAAATTTTTAATGCATTGAATCAACACTTGTTAGTTTAGTTATGGATTTTTTATTTTGAAGTTAAATTTCTTGTTCGAATGAATTGTTCTACATTTTTAGTTAATGCAATTTTAGTTCGAGTTTAATTTTTAATGCTTTAGTTTGTTGCCATGATTACTGCTCTCATTTAAATTGCTTTCTTGTTCTTGTCAATTAAGCTTTCATCGCTTTGATTTTGTTTAATCGTAATTTATATTTCTCGCATTTAGTTAGTTGCATTTCCTTTCCCTTAGTTTAGTTAATTCTAAAATCAAATTTTAATTCGGTTGGACATTTAATAAGCAATAATAACTCACATGAAATTTAGCTATTTTCCCTAGTGTTCAATAACTCGGTCAAGTTTCTTACTCCCTTTTATTACTTGATTGCATGCACTTGCACACAATTATTGTCACTTAAAGTTAGGACACATCAAATTTTTTGGCATTGTTATCCAGGATATTTAGCTAGATTTTGTCATAGTGTTTGAATTATGATGTTTGCAGGACCAATCATTTCATTTTCGTGGAATGTTTATTTTTTTTAATTTTATGTGTTTTGTTATTTTTTAATTGTGATGTTTGATTGCATGCATAGTTTCTTTGTTGTGGTTTTTTTTGTTTTTTCTGTTTTTGCTATTTTTAGTTGCTGATTTGTTCTTTGCTTGCATAGTTTCTTGTCGCAGTGTTTGCGCGCTTGTACAAGGAGCAAGACAAAGCGAAGACAACAAGAAACTACCAGCCTTAGACCGATGCAATTCCATTGGATTCTTCCAGTGGTTTGGGTTCAAGATAACATTAACGCAAAAGCAATACAGGTGAGACCATGGCAGACAATCCAAGAATTACAGTGCACATATTCCCCAACCTCGTACTATTATGATTTATGCCAGATGGATTATACTAGACCGCTCATTTATTGGATAGGTCAAGCAATTAATAAACCTAGGATAGCTGCAAACAATTATAAAATTAAACCACAAATTGTCCAAATGGCCCAGAACCAGGTACAATTTTGCGGGAAGCCATATGAGGATGTGAATTCTCATATGGCAATATTCTTGGAAATCTTGGATATGTTCAAGATCAATGGCATTTCTGAGGATACAAACGACTTCTTATTTTCCTTTCTCACTTCGAGACGAAGCGCTCTCATGGTTTCACATTCTACTATCGAGTTTGATCAAGACACGGGAACAGTTATGTCATTGCTTTTATGTGAAGTACTTTCCACCAGTGAGATCGACACCTTTACGAGCAAAGATCACAAAGTTCATGCAGTATGAGCAAGAGAGTTTAGGAGAGACGTGAGAGTGCTTTAAGAAACTCCTCTGTAGATGCCCACACCACGGGTTGGAGTCGTGGTTGCAGGTAGAGAGATTCTACAATGGACTCACACTGGAAATGAAGCAGGTTCTGGATTCATTTTTTGGTCGATTCAGACTGTATAAGAGTCCAGATGAGTATATGGCATTGATCGAGGAAATGATGCTTAATAGCTACGCGTGGAACGATAGAGTTGAGAGACCTATGAGACCTCAACTTCCACAAACATCTACTACACTACAGGTGGACCATATTACATCTCTCAAGGCACAAATGATGGTCCAGGGAAAGCAGATCGAGGAGCTCATTAGGTTAGTTGAGGAGCAACATGTTGGTGGACGTCTAGTCCTAAAATCTATTTATTACATTACATATGGTGGTGGTCACTCGACAGATACCTTTAACTACACGTCATTTTGATATGATGATTCACCATAAGCGTATTCCTTGAGCCCACCTATGGAGAAGGTGGAGTACATTAACTAGAGACCACTATTTCAACCAAACCCACAAAGACAGTTTCAACCTGCTCAATCACACCAACTATCTTACTCCCATCATTAGCCTTCATTTTCATATTCCTAGCCTTCCTACCAATCATCTTACCATTCTTTGTATTCCTCACACTAGCCCCATTAGTATTCATCTTCTTATTTCCATCACACTCGTCCTAAATCAACTACTCCTTCTCACAGGAACCTTCCTTATCAACCAACACATACGAGAAACCAACAATTCCCTACCTCTAGTGGCTTTTCTCCTACCAGTGCCAGTGGTGTAAGTTCGAGCAACTAGCAGAGAGAGGATAAAGGGTTGATGAACTAAGAACAAGGAGAGGACCTCAAATGGCATAATTGAGATTTGCATACCACAATAAAAAGTCTCGAGTTCCAAATGAGTCAAATGGCAAAACAGCTTAGCACTAGGTCACAAGGTTTTCTACCTAGTAACACTGATAAGAACCCTAAAGAACAATTGAGTGTTACTATTCTACCATATAAGGAGATGTCTACCCCATACCAGTCTGTGGTTGGGTTAGAGAAGGAGATGAACGTTGATGACAGATACCTTGCCAAAGAGGATGTTGTAGCAGTCATATCCAGTAGGTTGTGGAGGATGAGAGCATTGTACCCAACCTAAGGATTTTTTCTTTTCCCAGCTATCTGAACGAAATGTTTGTTAGAAAATCACTTGTTCATAGCGGGTCAAGCCAATATTATTCCATAGATAGTTTTTTTACCAGTTAAAGGGTGTTGAGATTCAGGAGTTTACTACTTTCCTGCAGCTGGTAGATAAGTCTTTTATATCGACTAGAGAGATCCTAAGATATGTGTTCATGCGAGTTGATAATCTTATTTTTCAGGTGGATTTTTTGGTCGTGAATTCCCAGAGTGTAAAGCATTCATTGATATTAAGGAGACATTTTCTAATTACAGAACAGGCTTTGCTTGATGCTAAGCATGGCTAGCTCACTTTGGGAGTGGATGATAAGGTGGTTACCTATATCTTTCCTCACTCAGGATCATATGTAATGGTCTCTGACCGTCGTACAATTGCCTACTCTCTTCCTCAGACTCTAGATTTTGGATCGTATTAGGGTACGTGTTATGAGGAGCCTCCTTCAAATGTTTGTGCATTATAGTTGGAGGGATATGTCAACGCTAATGATCAATCCTAACAGTTGGATTTTCTAGCCAATGTCTATATGTTAGATTAAGGAGCGAGAATGGATGGATTTAAGCTTTAGTTTAGTTCAGACAATAGAGAGGACTTCGTAATGTTTTCTTTGGAGTCGTTCACTTCCTTGTCGCACAATTTTCTTGGTGAGATTTGCTTACTAAGTAAGGATAAGGATAAATTATTTGAGATTTTAAGGAAGTATCTTAATGGAACAGGAAGAGAGCAGAACTCCTTTCAATTTTATTGACTGAGAGCTTTGCTATTGGTCGAGCTTCTGACTGGGAATGAAGTACTTTGTAAATATGTGGATAGTTTATTTTTGCACATTTTCCTTTTCTTTAGTTAGATTTTTGTTTTTCTTTTGTGCATAAGGCCTACATAGATGATGTTTTTAGGAAGAGTTTGACACATTTCACGTATTTTTCTCAGTTTTGACATTGTTTACGAGTTTTTTTAATGGTAATCGAATGGATTTTAAGTTGGATTCTACATTGCAAGGGCTCAGCATGCTCACGTGTTGAGCTACATGGCCTCATGCTATATTTCCCAGGAGCACGCCTCGTGCTCACACTCAACAAGGGTCGTGTTCATACCTAATTTTTCCAACCCAAAAAGCATTAGCTTGTGTCGTGCCAACTTCTGATTTTAAATTGAAAAACCTAGCACAACCCTCATGCTAAGTGGCATGACGTCGTGCTGAGCAAACCCTAATTTGGCACAACTCACGTTGAGCTTAGCACTGTCGTGTTGATCATTGTAGTATATATAGAACCATGTTGTTGCCTCAGTTTTCACCACCTTCAATTAAAAAGACAACAATAACACCCCCAGTCAGCACAACTCGCACAGAAACACTTTACACGACACTCGAAACGACCTCTAACTCAACCCAACACATATATTCCTTTATTAATCCACGAAAATGGCTGCATCTTCTTCATAGAAATAGAAGAAAATTGTTGAACCACATCCTTATTTGCATTTTTATGAGGACTCAAAGAAATTAAGGTACTCCATTCTCTCTAATCACGAGATACATGTAGAAAGATGTTTAGATTTTACTATGTTAGAGAAATTGGGAGTTGATTTTGATTGTAATGGTTTGTTGGTTAATGGAGGTTTAGTTGAGTATTCATAAATGGATACTCAATTATTATTTTGTAAGGAGTTATTTTTAGAGTTCATGGTTACCTTAGATGTGGACTTTAAATGGAGAACTCTTTAGTTTCAGCTGGCTAGAATATGCCATAGTTAGTCTTTTGAAAGACTAGAGAGAGTGATGAGAGGTAATGATGCTACTGAACATTTCCCTAGAGACTGTATAACTTTTCACAAGTACAATTATGATGTTAGGAATTTCTAGAAGGAGCTTATTGGTTTGCCCAGCAGTAATTATAATCTGAGCTAGTCGAAAGTAAGCAACTATCAAAACCCATTACTGTGGATCATTCAAAGATGGCTCACGCGCTCTATCTTATGGGCGATTGATGGCGATGGTGTATACAGAAGGCGTTACCTTCACTATATGTACCCCTGCCTTCGCAGCCAACCCATTAATGTGGCACATCTATTTCTCGATCACATCTATCCAAGCGCAATAAGAAAGTGGACGCAATTATGGGTGCTTACTTTGTTGCGTGGATTTTCATAGACCTTAGGATCAAGTATTTGAATACGAGTCACTAACACTGCTGCCTCATATCTCTGGTATGGATATGGCACTTTATGAGCACATGAACATGGTGTATAGAGATAATAGAGTGCCTCGACTAATTGACTACTAGTTAGATCATCAACAGCAGCCTCCCCGATCACCCTCTCCACAACACTTGACTAAGGATCCTACACCAGCAACATCGAGTCCACTATACTATAACTTCTCCTACTAAGAGGGACCTTCTACGGTGCCACCATAGTCAGCTTGCCATTCATACGCCCACCCTACACCTTTAGCATTGAATTTTGGAGGTTTATTTCCCAATCTAGAGGAGGGGGCATAATGTACCGCAATAGTTGCAATACGTAGCAGTACATTGAGTGAGCAGCGTAGTGAGAGCAGGAGGTTAATCGCTAATTCTTGGGATTCGATCTTAATTAGGAGTTGTGGAGAGGCAGGAGTAGGAGATCATTGATGAGCAGAGGGATCAGTCCCAAAGATTTAAGCAGGATGAGCATAGGTAGCAGCAACTAGCAAACGAGCAGAGGGTGCACTTTAAAGAGTAACATATATTACATAGGCAACATTTCTAATAGTTTTAGCATATCTTCGTGAGACTACAAGTCATCTACACTTCATTATGGACAGTCTCTGTTCTTTGTTTGAGTGTCTGACATGTCGTTCCTCGAGTACAACAGAGGTCAGTGATTCCCATGAGTGACTTTGTCGTACTCCTCGTCCCTCCCCACCACCACAGTACACTATACCTCTGACATCTTCTACTCCTGATCAGTCATATTCCCCTTCTCTGGATCCAGTTTAGTTCTCAACTCCTACTTTTTCTCTGATCATTCCTTTCTATCTAACAATAGAGATTCAGTTTCTTCCTCCTTAGTGCTTATCTGGCGACACTCTATCATTCCCACCCTAGGTTTGATGATGTATGTGTGTGTTTTATGAGGATAGTTCTTCAGACATTTTTATGCTTATTTTGAAGTTTATATGGTATTATATGTATTGTATTTCTAGACTTATATACATTTTATCACATATGTATTATTTATCATGTTTACATGCACTATTGTGGTTGTGTGTCCTTGGTTTGCCTCATTTTTAGCAGGTTTTGTAGAAGGATTGGATGTTTTTGTTTAAGATTGATTGTTTGTAGTATGCATATGTAAATAGGTGCTGTCCATTTATTTTTTGTGATTGCAGGTGCTCAACATGGTGGTCGTGTTGTCAGCATGGTGATCGTGTTTGTTCCCAGTGATCAACATGCCCCATGTTGGTCAACAGGCCCATTTTGATCGATCACCATCACCCGTGCTATCTCTAATACAGCCCATTCCAATTCAAACTATGACATACTTTCACTTTCGACACACCTCGTTCTTCCACTTTTGCCTGCAAACTTTCAAACACTACTTTTTATTTTCTTTTGTGCAATTTCTTTTCATATTCATATTCACATTCTTGTTTTTGATTTTATTTTCAATATTTCTTTTTTTATTCTCACTCTTTGTATATATATCCACTTGTGAAAACTTCATTCTCTGTTTATAGGAATGACCTCTTAAATTCTCGATGTCTCTTCACAGGGGCATTTTCTCTCTCTCTCTTTCTAATTCTTTCTATATCTGCTCTGTCTACTTATTTTTGTCTTCTCTCTTTCTATTCTACGCCATTTATTACATTTTTGTTAATTTTAACCTTATATCAAACATTGAGGACAATGTTTGGAATAAGTGTGGGGAAGAGATCATGTTTTCGATTTGACAATTGTACCATAGTTGATTGTTCATGATAGGAGAATTAATAATTCAATTTTGATTTTTTTATTCGTGTAAATAAATTTCTTCTTGCCAATTGTCATTTTTCAATTGATGACCTTATATTGAGCGAGATTGATAGACTAGTTCTAGTTGGGTGGCATAAAAGATTTAGGTTTTAGGCAAATTGTCTTCTTTATTTACTTTAATTAATAAACCTCCTCAGTTTTCCAGGGAAGTACTCCTTTATTCGATGAATATGAACATGCGCTTTTACTTTTGGAATCAAAGGTGTTTTTGCGAACAAGTGGAATCAAGTGCCTAACGCATGCATTTGGTTTCGTGTTTCCGCTAGAAAAAAACTCCTACAAAAAGAAGCACCTGGAAAATAAAATAAAATAAAATAATAAAAAATAAAAAAATACAAATAAAGAAAAGGAAAAAGAATAGAAAATAAAAAAAAATAAAATAAAAGGTTAAGGTTGAAAGATTAGAGTAATTAAAGGGAACCATTTGTCGATTACTATTTAAGTCTAGAAACGCCACTAGATTAGTCTTAATTATCTACTCTTCTTGTCAATTTTCTGGAAATTGCAATTGATATTTAGATTATCTATTTTCCAAATAAACTGTCTTGGTTGCGTTATTATTTTATTTTATCGAGATTGATTTTACATGTTTGATTTTTGGATTGGTTGGTAGCTTGGTCTTGACACTACTTTGCTAGGGATGAGCAAAGATTTTGATGCGCGTGTAATATGAGCATTTTTCTTACCATAGTTGTATATTACGCGCGTATCTTAGCTAATTTTCCCCTAACATTCGCATTTAAAACTGTTTTTAGTTAAAAATGTCTTGTAAGTTTAAAATGTGATATTTACGCAAGGGATAGTTCATACATTTATAGATTATCAACTATTTCTTCATTGGAATGATTCTCTACTAAATAATTTATATATTTTATGATTTATATATGTCTTATAAGAGTTCCAACACGCTTGCACTGCCTCAGCATGGTTCGTGCTGATAATTATTTAGGCCCAAAATTTACACACGACCCATCTGTGAGAGCACGACAGGCATGATGAGTATCTAAAGTTCAACACGGGCCACATGCTCAACATGATGACCGTGCTAAGTTATTTTTACCATGAGATGTGTGTACACGTGTTGACATCGTTCCATTTGATCAAAAATGTGGTGCACAACCCATGCCATTGTCAACACGCCTGTGAAGAGCGACAGAACAATTTGTTCTGCAATAAAGAAGGATTTTTTAGGGTTTTCAAGATTAGCGATCAATTAACAATCGAGTAGGCAATAGCGATTAGATAGGAATTAGGGATTAGGATTTAGAGTTTTCTGTTTTTCCATCATGTTTTCCATAGTTTAGATTGCTTAGTTATTGCTCCTCTTTATGATTATGCACTCTCTTCATAATTCCTTGCTTTGATTCGTGTTTAATTTTGATTCTGACTTCATTTTTATGTTTTTCTATAGATTTTCCTCTTAATGTTTAGTTAGATGACTCTAGGACCATTTGGGCTTGAAGAATTTTCCTTTTGATTGCTCTACTTTTGATTTTCGCATTGTGTTCTTTTGATTCCAAATTTTTAATGTTATTTTCAGTTGATTTAGATTGGGTTTTTGTTTTTTGCAATGCTTGTTTTAAGTTTGGATGCTTATTTGATGCTTTGATTAGGTTTAGAGGTTGATTTCTTAATATTATGTTTATTACTTTATGTTTTTAATGCTTTAAATCAATAGTTGTTATTTTAATTATAGGTTTTTGATTTTGAAGTCTAATTTCTAGTTCGAATGAATTGTTCTACATTTTTAATGAATGCAATTTTAGTTTGAGTTTAATTTTTGATGCGTTAGTTTATTGTTGTGATTATTCCTCTCATTTGAATTGTTTTCTTGTTCTAGTCAATTATGCTTTCATCGCTTTGACTTCGTTTAATCGTAATTTATATTTCTCGCATTTAGGTTAGTCGCATTTTCTTTCAAATAGTTTTGTTAATTTTAAAACCAATTTTTAATTCAGTTAGACTTTTAATAAGCAGCAATGGCTCACATGGAATTTAGCTATTTTTGCTATGGTTCGACAACTGGGTCGAGTTTTTTACTCCCCTTATTACTTGATTGTGTGCACTTGCGCACAATTGTCCTTACTTAATGTTAGGACACATCAGATCTCAGTTGGGAGTTGTGAAGCGGCAGTAACAGGCAATTGTAGACGAGCAAAAGGACCAGTCAACACTTCAAGCAGGTTGAGCAGCGACAACAACATATTATGGATGATTAGCTCGCTCAATCTAGGAGGTTCGTGCAGGTTGAACATCAACAATAGATGTTTCTAGACGAACAAGGATCAAGACTTAGAAATTGAGTGTCATGAAAAAGCTTCTCAAGTCCATTAGAGATTGTTTCAGTTACAATACTGATAGCTCTTCTAGCATAGGTGGTTCTTCCTATACTAGAGCACGTCGCTCGCATCAGTGCCAGTGACGATATCCATCACCACCAGTTATATCATCTACACCTTTTCTGGTCTAACTCATGCACTTCCACTACCAAGTGCGCTTGATCCTGCATCTGCTACTTAGTCTAGATACCTATCAATAGACGTTCAGTATCCTCCTCTACAATACTTACCAGGAGACACCCTATATTTTCCACCATAAAGCTAATCATTTACGAGTGTATTGTACGGAGATAGTTATTCAAACATTTGTTATGTTTAAATTGAAATTTATATGGTATTATGTGATTTTTATTTTTAGACTTATGCACGTATTACCATATATGCATTTTGTATCATGTTTGGATGAGCTATTTTATTTGTATGTTGTTGGATTGAGCTATTTTTCTTTGAAAATTTTGTGCTAAGGATTTGATATTTGAGTTTTTGATTAATTGTTTGCAGTTTTATGCATAAATAGGTGTTGTTTGTACATTTTTAGTGCAGCACGCTCCCCTCTACCATTTAGCACAGTGGTCATACTGCACCATTACTTGTTTTTGTGATTGCAGGTGCTCAACACCATGGTCATGTCTTCCATCACGGTGGCTGTGCTGGTTAACTATGACCAGCACGCCATGTGTCGGTCAGCACGCCCCTTTTTGATAGATCACCACGACCTGTGTTATCTTCAACATAACCCGTGCCAGTGCCAACTATGGCTTGTTTTCACTACCGACATACCTCTCCCTTCCACTTTTGACGGCAAACGTTCGCACTCTATCTTTTATTTCCCCGTGCAATTTGTTTACATGTTCACATTTTTATTTTACTTCATTTTCTTTATTTTTTTCTTTATTTCAAGTTTTGTACATACATTTACTCTTGTAAACCTACACTCTCTTCTTATTGGAATGACCTCTTCAATTCTTGACATCTCTTCATATGGGCATTTTCTCTCTCTCTCTCTCTCTCTTTCTCTCTTTCTATTTCCTTCCATAACTAATCTGTCTACTTACTCTCTCTTCTTTCTTTCTATTCTGTGTGCACTTGTTACACAATTTTTTATTCTTCTGAACTTATATCAAACATTAGGGATAATTTTTGAAATAATGATAATTTTTGAAATAAGTGTAGAGGAGAGATCATGTTTTCCATTCAACAATTAAACTATAACTATTGATCATGATAGGCGAATCATAAATGCAATTTTGATTATTTTATTTGAGAAATTAAATTTTATTTTTAGCAATTGCCCTATTTCACGTGATGATTTTGAATTAAGTGGGATCGATAGACTAGTTCTTGTTGGGCGGCATAACAGACTTAGGTTTTAGGTAAATTGTCTACATTATTTACTTTAATTAATAAGTCTCCTCAGTTTTTCCAAGGTCTACTCTTCTATTCGATGAATATGAGCATTCGCTTTTACTTTCGGTATTATGAGTGTTTTCGTTAATGGCCAGAACCAAATGCCTAATGCAAGCATTTGGTTTCACGTTTTCGCTAGGAAAAGCTCCTAGAGAAAGAAGTACTTAGAAAATAAAAATAAAAAAAGAGAGAGAAAAAAGATTAAGAGAAGAAGAAAAAAAAAGAAAATAAGGAAAAGGAAAAATAAAATAGAGGAAAGGAAGGAGAAAAGGCGAAAGAAAAAGAAAAAGAAAATAAGAGGTTATGGTTAAAAGATTAGAGTGATTAAAGGAACTATTTGTCGACCATTATTTAAGTCAAGAGATATCACTAGATTAGTCTTAAATATATACTCTTCTTGTCATTTATTTGGAACTTCCAATTAGTACTTGGATTATTTGTATCGCAAATAAACTTCTTGGTTGCGTTATGATTTGATTTGATTGAGATTGATTCTATGTGTCTGATAGTTGGTTTGTTTGGTAGCTTGATGTTGACCCTACTTTGTTCGGGACGAGCAAATATTCAAGTGTGTGGAAGTTTGATGTCCGCATAATACGAGCTTATTTTTTATACAGCATTTGTGAATTATGTGGCATCTTAGCTTAATCTCCCCTAAAAATCACATTTAAAATTGCATTTAATTGAAACTATCTTATAAATTTAAATGTAATATTTACGCGTAGAAAAGTTAGTATATTTATAAATTGTCGATTGTTTTGCTTGATTTTATTTTTATTCGATAGTCTATATTAATTATTATTTGAGACAGATTTGCAGACAGGTTTGCAACAATTCGGGAGAGAAACAGGCTTGAATAGTTCCAACATGTTCGGTATGCTGATTTAGCACGGGTCATGTTGACAACAATTTAGGCCCAGAATTCACGCACGACCCACCTGTAAGAGCACGACGGGTGTGCTGAGTGTCTGAGTTCAGCACGGGCCGTGCTACTCAACACGATGATTGTGCTTAATTATTTTCAGCATAAAGTGTGTGCTACACATGCTGACACTATGCCATTTGACTAAAACACAGAGCACAGCCTATGTCATTGTCAGTGCGCCTGTGTCGAGCAATAGAACAGTGTGTTTCAAAATAAAAAGGGATTTGTCGAGGGTAGAGGTGGTAAGTAGCAAAATAAAAAGTAGTTTTAGGGTTCTTTAGGGTTTAGATTAGCTTTAGATATTTCCATTATGATTTTTCATGCTTTTAGAGCTTTAGTTTACATTTTCGCAGTTGCAATTTAGTTTCAGTTGCTTTCCATTTACATTTTCTACATTTAAATTCTGGTTTTACTTGTTTTCTGATGATCATTTACTTTTTATGTAGGTTTTCACTTTGTGTTTTCTATGTACTTTACATTGGGTTTTATGTTTTGATGCTTTAGATGTTAGCTGGATTTGTGAAGTTTGGATTTATGATTTTTTATGCATTATTCTATGTGATGGATGATGTTTTTAAGTTCAAAGTCAATGCAATTTCTGTGTTGATTTATTTTCTTGCACTTTTACTTTGATCGCACTTTAAATCACAACAATTTAGTTTGTGTAATTTAAGTTTTCACTAACTGTTTTCAATTAAATCACAATTTACATTTTTTGCCTTAGGTTAGTCGCATTTACATTTCAGTTAATACACTTTAAATTCAGAAATCAACCTTTTAATCGATTGAACTTGTAATAAGCAACAAGACCTCACATGACATGTTACGATTTCCCTTGGGTTCGATACTGGGTCGAGTTTTATGGTCCCCTTATTACTTGACTGCTTGCACTTGCGCATTATTTTCGTCACATGAAGTTAGGATGCATTAGAGATAAACAACATTACATCGATTTCGTCTTGTGGTATGTTGATCATTACTCGAGGTCGAGTTCTTTACAAGTGGGAGAGAATGATGAGGCATCAGTTGGACAACAAGCTTATTTGATTTAGAATTCTTAGAATTTTAGAACTCTTAGCAGATTATTTCTAGTTCTTTTAGATTTTAAATTTACTTTATCTCAAACTTTAGTTTTATCTTGGTATTTTATCATGTTTAAGACTTTTTAAGGTGCTATAAAACACCGCGTGTATGGAATAAAATGAGTTTTCAGAATCAAAATTTACTTAATTCTTGTAAGTGTTAGACACACCTACGTCGTTTATCTACGAGAACACACTTGTGTTCTTACTTCTCGTTGTGTCATTGTCACTGATTAGTAATATCTGTAAAAGCAACATAAGGTTGATTTTTCTTTCAAATTCGCCATTGTTTATCAACATTGTTGCCGATCCGGAGAGGAACCATAATGTAAGACTATTTGCATTTAGATTGATACTAAGCAAAAACAAACAACTTTTGTGCTGAAATTCCATTGTGTAAGGGTCTGTTTGGGATTGCTGTTGAAAACTGCTATTGCTGTTAGAAAAAGTGTTGTTTCTAAAATTGCTGTTAGAAAAATAGACAACTGTTTGGTAACGTATTATGTAAAAACTACTGTTAACTATAAAAATATATTAAAAATTATGATAAAAACTATTATTTCAAATTATTTAAATGCTAATAATACAAATTAGAAAGAAAATATTAAAATTAATTTTTTAATTTTTTTAAATAAAATTTATTTTTATTTTA
>CANYCX014319764.1:0-11755 GCA_948193385.1 Breynia disticha f. nivosa | reverse complement strand
GTCAGAGGTGGAGCTCCATCATCTTATTTGTGTACTGTTTTCAGATTGAGGATTTGAACATATTTGAAATATGTAATAAATTTGAGTTTGGATTTGTTTTCAAACTTTTTATTTGCTTCCGCTGAATTCTGAATTATGTTTATATTGTTGTTGTAATTGATTTGAGCCCGTGTTTGTTTTACGAAATGTATTTAATTTTTTATCTCCTCTAACTTATATTCGTATTAACTCTGATTTAAATATTATTCTATAAAGATTGTTAATTAAATTAAAAATAAAATTTTATTTTTGGGGTTCACATAAAAATACACATTACATTTCAACCAAGAATCGTTGTTACTTATAGAAACTCCCATGATTTTTTTATGGCAAAAGAATAAGTAATTTTTACTACGAATTTTTTTAAAAAAATCTTTAATGAGACACTAAACTGTTATTATTAAAATAAGGAATAAATTTAAATTTTTAATTCTACTAAACAAACTAAAAATTTAGATTTATTTTCATGTTATGCTCGAGATACAACCTCTTTAATGATTTTGAAATATGAGAATGAGAAGCAAAGAAGGCCAAAAAAAAGTTTAAGCCTTTATTTGTTTGATAGGAAATGGTAGGAAAGGAAAGAAAAAGAAAGATAATTTTTTAGATTTCTATTGTTTGGAGAACCATTTTGAGACAAGAAAAGAGAGGAAAAGAAGAGAAATGGATGGAAATTATTTCTCATCAACATTCAAATTCATTTCAGCCAAATTGAGAGGAAATGGAAGGAAAGAATACTCTTTCTATTGATTTGACAAGATTATCTTCTTCAACTCTCTATTTACCTCAATACTAATAAGGTTATTATAATAAAAAAATTTATTTCTCTCTCATTATTCTATTTCTTTTTATTATAATTCTAGCATGCTAAACAAACAATAAAAAAACAATTAAATTTCTATTCTATTTTTTTTTATTGAATTTCCTTTTCTTTCTATTGCATACTAAAGAACCAAACTAAGGGATAAGGCAATGGACAAAAGAAGTAAAGAAGACAGCGATTTCCAGGCTTTTAACAGTCTGTTTAAGTTGTTGATTCTGTGATGACAGTGGTCCCAATCTCCATGTGAGTATCTCTACAACTTCCTTTCCCTCTCTTCCTCTTCTTCCTCCTCATTCCTCTTCTTTACTTTCCTTCTCCACATTTCTCTTTTCCATCAACAAAACCAACCTTTTATGCATGCATAAACTCAGCACAACACTGTAGCTCCACCACACGAAACGCAGCAACAGCCTTCTCTCTGTCTCTGCAGAGGTTAAAGATGAAAAAAACAACCCATTTCAGCTCCAACCCTTTTGTTCTTTTAGCTCTGTTTTCTTCATTTCTTTTCCTTGTGAATTCCCAAACCTACAGATGCTCATGTAATGTTGGCTCTTAAAAAGAGCTTAAACGTGCCTGACTCACTTGGTTGGTCCGACCCTGATCCTTGCTCATGGAATCATGTTGGTTGTTCTGAGGAAAAAAGAATAACAAGGATTCAAATTGGTCACCAAAATCTTCAAGGTACACTTCCTTTAGATCTCCAGAAACTTACTCTTCTTCAACGCTTAGAGCTTCAAACCAACAATATTTCTGGTCCTTTACCAACTTTAAGTGGCTTAAATGCACTTCAAGTTATAATGCTAAGTAATAATCGTTTCACTTCTATTCCTGATGACTTTTTCACTGCCATGACTTCATTGCAATCTGTGGAGATTGATAATAACCCTTTTTCAACTTGGGTTATTCCTCAAAGTCTTAAAAATGCTTCTGCTTTGAGAAACTTTTCAGCTAATTCTGCTAATATTTCTGGAACCATTCCTGATTTTTTTGGTTCTGATAATTTCCCGGCTTTATCATTACTTCATTTAGCATTGAATAGGCTTGAAGGTGTGTTACCAGTGAGTTTTTCAGGGTCTACTATTCAATCTTTGTGGCTTAATGGACAAATGAGTGATGATAAACTTCAAGGTGACATTAGTGTTATACAAAATATGACTTTGGAAGAGGTTTGGCTGCATTCTAACGGATTTGATGGCCTTTTACCGGACCTTTCGGGTTTGAAAGATTTAGAGAGCTTGAGTTTGAGGGATAATTCATTTACTGGTCCCGTTCCTGTTTCTTTGCTCAACTTAGAATCTTTAAAGGTTGTTAATTTGACTAATAATCTGTTCCAAGGGCCAGTGCCTGAATTTAAAAGCTCTGTTGTTGTGGATATGGAAAAGGATTCTAATAGTTTTTGTTTACCTAACCCCGGTGAGTGTGATTCTAGAGTTACCACATTGCTTTCGATTTTAAATTCGGTGGGATATCCGCAGAGGTTTGCTGAAAGTTGGAAGGGGAATGACCCTTGCACGGATTGGATTGGAATTGCTTGTACTAATGGGAACATCACCGTGGTTAATTTCGAGAAGATGGGTCTTAATGGCACGATTTCCGCGGAGTTTGCTTCACTTAAATCGTTGCAAAGATTGGTTCTTGCTGATAATAATCTGACCGGTTCAATTCCTCCAGAACTTGCTACTCTGCCTGAACTCAAAGAACTTGATGTCTCAAACAATCAAGTCTATGGAAAAGTTCCAACATTTAAGGGTAATGTTGTTTTAAATACAAAAGGCAATCTTAATATAGGGAAGGATATTGATGGTTCAGGGCCTCCAGGTTCGCCTTCGGAAGGTCCATCGGCTGGTGGAGGTTCTGGCCGGGACAGCGGCAATAGAACTGGAGGCAAGAAATCTTCTGCGATGATTGGAGTTATTGTTGTTGCTGTTATCGGAGGAATATTTGTTATTTTCTTGATTGGCTTGTTGGTGTTTTGCCTATATCAGGAAAGGCAAAAGAAGTTTAGCAGGGTACAAAGTCCAAATGCAACGGTAATCCATCCGCGTCACTCTGGATCCGATAATGAAAGTGTAAAGATCACAGTTGCAGGCTCAAGTGTCAGTGTTGGTGCAATTAGTGATACCCTTACCATTTCTAACAGTGAGCAAGGTGACATTCAAATGGTTGAAGCAGGGAACATGGTCATATCAATTCAAGTTTTAAAGAATGTTACTGACAACTTCAGCGAGAAAAATATTCTGGGACAAGGGGGTTTTGGAGTTGTATATAAAGGCGAGTTGCACGACGGTACGAAGATAGCTGTGAAGAGAATGGAGTCTGGGGTCATTAGCGGGAAGGGACTGTCCGAGTTCAAATCTGAGATAGCAGTTCTAACAAAAGTTCGGCACCGGCATCTTGTTGCTTTACTTGGTTACTGCTTGGATGGGAATGAGAAACTCCTTGTGTATGAATATATGCCACAAGGGACACTCAGTAGGCATCTCTTTAATTGGGCAGAAGAAGGTCTGAGACCATTAGAATGGACAAAGAGATTGACTATTGCATTGGATGTGGCAAGAGGTGTTGAGTATCTCCATGGTTTAGCACATCAAAGTTTTATACACAGAGACCTTAAGCCTTCAAACATTCTTCTTGGAGATGACATGCGAGCTAAGGTTGCAGATTTTGGCCTTGTTCGACTTGCACCAGACGGCAAATACTCGATAGAAACTAGAATTGCTGGAACATTTGGATACCTGGCTCCAGAATATGCTGGTAATTTTGTTCTCTTTGTTCATTCTAATATATTAACTTCTTTGATATATGTATCAGTATCCTGACATTGAGCTTCTGTTCCATGTGATTGCAGTTACTGGAAGAGTCACCACTAAAGTGGATGTTTTCAGTTTTGGGGTAATATTAATGGAGATTATTACAGGCAGAAAAGCTCTTGACGAAAGCCAACCGGAAGAGAGCATGCATCTTGTAACATGGTTCCGTAGAATGCATCTGAACAAAGACACCTTCCGCAAAGCCATTGATCCAACCATTGACTTAAACGAAGAAACACTTGCCAGTATAAGCACAGTTGCAGAGTTAGCAGGTCATTGCAGTGCGAGGGAGCCATATCAAAGGCCTGACATGGGACATGCCGTAAATGTTTTATCTTCTCTAGTGGAACTATGGAAGCCATCAGAGAAAAATTCTGAAGATAGTCATGGAATTGATTTAGAAATGTCGTTGCCGCAAGCCATAAAGAAATGGCAAGCTTATGAAGGTAGAAGCAACATGGAATCATCATCGTCTTCACTCCTTCCCAGCTTAGATAATACTCAGACCAGTATACCTACTCGTCCATACGGATTCGCTGACTCATTTACGTCTGCTGATGGTAGATGAAAGCTTTTGTTTAAATGGCAGTGGTGGTGATGATAGTGATTCTCTGCATTAATTGCCTTGTATGTTCATTCTGTTGCTTGGCTGTTCTCATTCTAGGCTTTTGCTAATTGTTGCGGCCCCCTGATTCTTTCATGTTTGATGCTGATCAATATTCTCTCATTCTTGGAAATGCAGCTTGGATGTTGTAGTTTTGTTTAAGATTTTCTGAAAAGTTTATAAGTAGAGATTTGTATCTTAGTTATGAATCCATCTGTTTTGTTGTACCCATGGCTTCCATCAAATCTTTCTCGGACCGCAATTTTTGTCGAGAGCAAATGCAGAAATGGACATTTATTTAGTCCCTGTGCAAGAGATTACATGAACTACACATCATCTAGTTCTGGCATTTGGTATCGTTTGAACAGGCTCGAAAAGCATGATCCGAGATTTCATAGCCACAATACTTCGTTGTGATCAGAAATTCTGTAACAAGAAGAGGGTTGATAAAGTTGACACGAGGAAAAGATGTATTGCAAGGCTGCTATCTTTAATGAACTGTGCAGATCCATCGTAAAACATAAGAGCAGAGTGCAGATTCACTTGCCTTCAATGAATTAGGTTTGGTTCACCTTGAACATTGCCTATCATCAATCTGTTTGAAAATCAAACAGACTTAGTGTACATGTTAGAGTTGCAAAATTTGAACCGAAGTCAGAATTTGAACTGAACCGTCAGAATTCGCTAGTTCAAGGTCTAGTTTTAGTTTCTAGATATCATGAACCGTTGGTTCTGATTTCAAACAAGCGTTTCGCTTCTTTTTTAGTTAAAAAATTGAATTGGAACAGAAACGGTTTCCGAATTAGAACTGGAATAAAAAATGAACTGGCAGAACCGGCCAGCTCACAGTTCAATTCCATGAACCTTGGAATCGTGAGTCGTCAGTTCCGAATTATTTTACACGCCAATTGCCACTAAGGTCATCATATCGACGATACCTTCGTGCTTTTTGTCAAAAAATTGTAAAAACAATTTAGCTATCTCTTAGTCAAGAATATCGTATTACCTAGTGCCAATATAATTTGGCGTCTACTGTTTAAATTCAAGTAATAATTCTTTTGTACAAGATGACCTTTGATACGAGTTAGACTCAAATTTAACGCTCTCAGCGAAATCAAAGTTTGCATATATCTTTCGTTTGATAGTTTCTTTTAACTTACAATGCATCCCCACTCTATTTAACTCATTACGCTCGTTTAATGCATAAGCTGCACTTCTACAGAGGCTGATGTGGGAGGCAGCTGATGTCATCAGCTCTTAATTCAAGAACAGTTGTAGAATCCATAACCAACTGCATATAAGAAATACAAAATGACTAAAATAACCCCGCCTAAAACTACTCTTCCACTCCTACATACATTGCTGCATTATTAGTGGCATTAAAGGCATTTAGGAAGTGAAATTTAGAATTCGGTTAAACCATCTCATTTCCCACCAAATCACCCTTTCTCCCTCTCTACTCTGTCTTCACTCTCGCTGTTTCTCTTGATTCAGAATGTCAATTCCAATTCTAGAATCGTGTAGAAAACGAAAAAGAAGGCCGAAAGTTTACAACTTTTACAGCTTTGGAGATGAAGGTTGTCCACTAAGTGTAAATGGAGCATTTCGTGACAACATTAGAATCTTTCTTCAACAATGTGCTGAGCCTGAAGATTACCAAGTACAAGGCATGCCAATATGGTGCACATTACTTGTCATTGAAAAGAATAACATTGTTGTGCCACTTTACACCATTGAAGAAAATGTCAAGTTTTCTCAACAACCCTTTTGTAATCACTGTAGATGCTGTGGTTAGTCACTATCTCTTCATTTTTTTTATAGGGTTTTTGAAGGGTTTATGGGATAAATTTGGTTTCTTTTTGGAAAATTTTGGGGAAAGATTGTATTTTTTTAATACCATGTATTGAGAAATTTGTGTCATAGTGTAGTTTGTTACTTATAGTTAATATGTAGGAATGGGGTGTTCAATTTTGAAGCTTTTATGCCGGATTCTGTTATATTTCCTTTAAAGGGTTTTGTGATTTTAGTCGGTAGATCATTTTGTCACTGATTATGTTTCTTTTGATGTAATGTGGCCAAAAGGGTATTCAAATATGGTTTCTTAATGCGTTAAACTTATCTGTTTTTGTTGGATTATATTTTATTCCATGAAAAGATTGTGTGCTTTTGAATTGTTGATCAATTTCCTCATTAGTCTACAATTGTTTCAACAAAATGCGAGGAAATCGGTATTAAAAATGGCGTACGTATGTATGTATTTAACAGGTCTGTTTTCTTGGATTGCTTTTAGGATGGAGCAGTCATTTCGTGTCAAAAAGAAAATACCATTTGATTATACCAGTTGATGGTGAATGGAGGAAGAAACTTAAAGATGGTGTTATTGATATCCAGAGTCACCTTTTGCATGGTTTAATTCACTGCAATGGTTTTGGCCACTTGCTCTGTATCAATGGCATTGAAGGGGGTTCTAAATATCTCTGTGGAAGAGAAATCATGGATCTTTGGGATAGAATCTGTTCAAATCTCCGAGCTCGGTAAGAACACAACACTTAATTTCCAATTCTAAACTTAATCTGTGTTCCTTAGCTTAGCAGATTTGTATTTTTTTGTGTACCACAAAGTTTAAAAGAACTGAGAAAAACTGAGTTTAGGCATACGGTAGGTTTTTTTGATTCTGTATTTACTGATTTTTATTGAGATAAACTTTTACTGATTTGAGAGACATGAACAAACATATATTTATTCAGGAAATGATGATGTATATTGAGCTAATGTTAGAACTTTATGCAGCCAAGTTGGACTATGCATTTTAAAAGAACTGAGAAAAGTTGAGTTCAAATGAAACTGTTTCCTTGTATTCTTTTCTTGTTTCTCAAGAAGAAGGATGTTGATCTCTCAAGTTATTTGTTTTTGAAAGTTTTAACTGGGTTTTTTAGAATGATCGAGCAAGTTGAATATATCCCTTTTATGTTTTTCGTTTCTCCAGGAAAATTACTGTTGAAGATGTGGCTAAGAAGGGATGTTTGGATCTTCGGCTTTTGTATGGAGTAGCATATGGTCATTCGTGGTTCGGTCGATGGGGCTACAAGTTTTGTCGTGGTGCCTTTGGTGTGAAACAACACCATTACACTCGAGCCATTGGGTATCTCAGCTCAATGGAACTGGACAGAATCACTCAAGATTTTATTGCTGTCAATGAGTTTGCCGGATTAAATCAGATGATTTGCTACTATAAAGAGCTGAGTGAAACCACACTGATGACATTCAGGGACATTCTCAGGTTCATGCTCAATGTAAAATCGTGTCCGAGTGAGAAGAAGATTCAAGTGGCAACTTCTGCATCGAAGGATTCGATTAGAGCACCCTCACAGAAGAAGAATGCGATGAAGCCAAAAGAAAATTGTTTGAAACAAAGACCATTTAGTTCTCTGGCTGTAACAATGGATAGCAGATGGCCGAAGAGAAGGCTAGAATACGCAGCACAAGTAATTGTAGAAACCTTGAGGAAAAATAAAGAAGATAAGCAAGGACAAGGAGGAATGGCGCGACAAGATGTGAGAGATGCAGCACGGATGCACATTGGCGACACAGGTTTGCTGGATTATGTTCTGAAATCGCTGAACAATGTGAGCATAGGCGGTTATGTGGTCAGACGGGCAGTGAATCCAAAAACAAGAACATTGGAGTATTCGATTGATGAAATTGGTGATGAAACAAGAAGCGTGAAAGTTATTGAACCAAAAGAAGAACCAGAAACACTTCCAGAGCCATCGAGTCTCAGATTGCTTCCCGGAACTGACATCTACAATGATGTTTCGTATCTTTACAGAAGTGTTCTTTTTCACTATCCTGAGTTGCCACTTGTGGAATTGGCAAGACAAGTGATTCTTGACTGCAAATTTTTTGTGAAGGAATGGCCTTTCAGAGATGAAGAAGATCAACTGCTGAGATTTATGTGCAAAGTGAGATCGCGCGATTTGATTTCACTGGAAAACAAGCTGCATTTACAAGCGGAATTAACTCCAGGAGAACTTGTTATTCTTCCTTTACATGCCTCCATTATTGAACTGAAACAAGCGGCAGAAAATGCTTTCAGGGACACTTACTGTGTTCTTGAGAATTTCGAGACCACAGAAATTGAAAATATGGAAGATTTTCTGGATGAGGATTTGCTGTTCAGTGCGATTGAATCAGGTGCAGAGCTTAACATCGGAGGAATTGGAATCGATGTTCGAACTGAGTTGAGTTATGAAGGTGGTTCGGACGGGTGGAAAGTGAAATGTGAATGTGGAGCGGAGGATGATGATGGGGAGAGAATGGTGGCTTGTGATATATGCGAGGTGTGGCAACACACGCGTTGCAATGGGATCGATGATTCAGGGACTGTGCCGCCATTGTTTGTGTGTTCGCAATGCTGTTATTCACTTTCGTCAAGTGAAGGAAGCATGAATTTTCAAAACTCCGATGATCTGGTTATGGTTCCGAGAATTGAATCTATATCAGAACTGCTCTGCTAAAGCATGAATTTTTCGAAACTCTGATGAAGATGGTCGTATACATTGTATATTTCTGCCTGGTGTGACTTGTAAAAAACAGCAGGAATTGTTGTACATGTGAACTGATGCAAAAAAAAATTACACTCAAGAGCTTCAGGTTCTTCCAGGTCTATGGAGCTTCAAGAGCTTCAGGTTCTTCCAGGTCTTTCACCTGCATTTTCTACAAAGATGTTTTCCAATTACACTCCACGAACAGAAGAACTAGTGCGCTTGCGCGGACTTCTAATAATTGTCATTATAACTTGGTTAAAAAAATAATATTTTTCTAACAAAAATGTAAAAAAAAAATAAAATTTCCGTATATATTTTTATATAAAATGAGTATAAAATGAGTAGCTATTTATTTTTCATTTAAAAGAAAAATGTAATTATTAATTATTTGCATTAGTTTTTATGATATAAAAAATCTCATATAATGAAAATACAACTCAAAACTTATTAAAACAAATAACAACTCTTCAAAATTATTCATTGTAGTAATTAATATAATTGATTAAATTAAAATAATTTAAAACCTAATATTTGATAAAATTACAATTTTTTTTTCTTTCTTGTGATCAATTAATTTATTTATTTTATGTTAATTATTAATATTTTTTATGATATTAAAAGAAAGAGAATTCTTGAGATGAAAAGACAACTAAAAAATTATCAAGAAATAACTCTTTAAAACTATTTATTGCAGTTACTAATATAAAATAAATTAAAGGTGTATCCAAACAACAGTGTGATAAACAATAACAAATAATGTAAATTGCAAAAACTTAAATCACTAACTTGATTAATGCATCGAAATCAAGACGAGATATCTTAACATTGACTTAAATTACTGCAACCCACAAGATGAGGAGAAAGTTACACACATGATCTGTTCCACCTCCATGTACCATATCTGTTGAATGATCTATGAGAGAAAGACATAGAGGTTTTTTTTTTCTATCGTTGGCTTATTTTCAAGAGAGGAGAAGAGAAGAAAATAGCGTATGTGAGTTTTTCTTTATAGAGAAAAATTGATGTTCAGTTTTCAAAATTAGGCAAAATTAGGCAACTGATTATCTCATGGGGTTCTACCAACAACCATTATATAATAGTGGACAACATACACAACATGTCCTCATGTATAATACACATTAGTGATTATGCATGGGCACGCGCAACCAACGTCTGGTTTGAACCAAACGACACGATGTGTATCGTTTGGCCCAAACGACGCGTCAATCGTCGATCAAACGATGAGTTGTTTGGTTCAAAACCAAACGACAAGTCGTTTAACCCAACCCAAACCCACAAGCCAACCTAATAACCCAACCCGACATGACCCGACCTGGACCCGGACCTGGACCCGTGCTCCAACCCTGTTTCTCCTACCCAAGCCGCAGCCAATCAGACGCCGCCACACGTCGCGCATGGTGGCTGCGTCTGGTTCAAGCCCACGCACACGATTAGTAATGTTCTCCACTCGCGACGGTGCGTAGGAACGCGTGGACACTGTTACTTTGGCCAGATTTCCCTTTTTTGGCAGGTTTAATATTTGGAATATTCTGAAATTTTTGTTACATTTTTTTGTAAATTATTGAAAACCAGAAGCATTTATTCTATTTAAATTCTATCAAAATTAAGTATTTTAATTAGTTTAAATAATTAAATCAGTCAAAATAAATTCCCAGAAAATTATAGTAAATCTGTGATATATTTAAGGAATTTATTATACAATTTGTTAGTGTTAACATTGTTCTATATTTGTTATAAAAAATGGAGATCATTGAATTAATTGCGAAAGAGGTCTGCAACGTTCATGATATCGAATTTCTGAATTCTCTCGAAGAAAGCCTAAAAAAGAAACAATTTCCACCTTTATTCTAAGATGACATAATTGATGTTATGAATCAGTTTTGTAAAATCAATTGTGAAATCCAAAAATTGGTATGAAAAGGGAGTTTTCGATTAGGAAATGATCAAAGTAAGATGTTGGAAGTTGCAAAGTGCATTTTTCATGAAAAATACCTTACAAAGTTTTGGTTTGGAGGGATTCCAGAATATGTGGAAAATATGTACCAAGTACTTAGAAGTGATCCAATGAAATACATGTATATGGACCATTGTTTGATCTAGGGGTGTCCAAAGTTTGGTGTAACCGACCGAAATCGAACCGAAAGTTTCGGTTTGGATCAGTTATTTATATATTTCGGTCGGTTCGGTTTTGTAATAACAATTTCAGTTTTTGGTCGGTTCGGTGAAAACCAAAAAACCGACCGAAAACCGAATTCTTTTTATAAATTAATATTTTATTATATATTTAATACGCATAATATTTTTTAAAAAAATAATTATAGTGACCTAAATAATTAATAAGTAGAGAAATAGTAATAACTAATAATATAATATTGGAAAAAGATATCGAATAAAAGAATATTAATTAAATAATCAAATAAAAATAAATTCGGTTAACCGACCGAACTGAACCAAAAAATTCGGTTCGGTTCGGTTATAGTATATATTTGGATCGGTTCGGTTTTTTATTTTTAAGGAATTCTGTTTTCGGTATTTTCGATTTGGTCACCGAAACCGACCGAACCGACACCCCTAGTTTGATCTTTGTGACAAGCATGACAAGAAAGGGAGCAAAATTTAGTGAAAATCCTAAGTTTATGAAACTTAGAAGTAATTGCTATATTATGCAGCCGTGTCTTAAAAGAAAAGATTATTGAGAATATTTTTTGCCTGATATCTTTTGGGATAGGTTTACTCAGTCCATACTTACGTCCTATAGAAAATTAATGTAATTAATTTAGAGATTGAGGATGAGGTTATGTAAGGGTACTCAATGGGTCATGTTGTGATATATTACAAATAATGTTCTTGTAATAGTGGGTTATTAAATTTGGTGTTTTGAATTGTAATAAAGTTGTATGAGTTATAATTT
>CANYCX014319453.1:0-10271 GCA_948193385.1 Breynia disticha f. nivosa | reverse complement strand
TTGTCAGAGGTCGAGCTCCATTACACTGTTTTGCGTACTTCAAGTTTTGGAAATTTTTAATTATTTTAAATATGTTATATTTTGAGTTTGGAATTGTTTTCAAACTTATATTTGTTTCCGCTGTAAAATATTTTATGCCTTGACTGTTTTGGGCCCGAGTATGTTACTAAACTTGATTTCGTTTTCTCTCTCCTCTGATTTTACCTCCGAATCAACTCTGATTTATAATTATTTTATAAAGATTATTAATTTAAAAGAAAAAGAGATTTAAAATTTGACCGTCACAAAACATATATCACCATAGTCATCAACAACACTTGTACATACCAACCATACTTTTCATTCATTAATTAACATTCACAACACGTTTGCACATGTCAATCATAAACTCATCGAATTCAAGTAATTGATATTCCTTCCAAACTCCACATAAAGGCATATTCAATTTAAAGCTTTTATAATCACACATTATTCAAGCATCCCAAAACACTTTCATTCTAGCACATATAACCAACCCCGAATCATCACAAGGCACATTTACATCTATTTGCATACATTCCACATACTTGCATATTTTTAACTATCTCATTCATCCAAGCATACATTTTCCATTCTCACATGACTAACATCATATTCCAACATTCATTCAACCAAAACAAGGATTAACACAACCAAAGTAAGCGTTAAGTACACTTACCTCGGCTCCCAAAAACCGATTCGGTGCCCGATCCTCGATTCGGGTTCCATTGATCGTTCCTTACGCATTTTTAATCACATTTATTATCGTTTAACAACAATGTATCATCTTTCAACATTCCTTATAGTTTTTCCCGAAATTCCCAAAATTTCCTAAAACCCTAATTTTTTAAATCTCACCAAATCTTGTGTTTTAGGGTTAAAGGCTTATGGAAACATAAACTACAATAAAAACCCATCAAAGCCCTACCAAATGCATCTATTTTCCATCACATTTCAGTCATGAATCGAGAAATTCTTACCTTTTCCTGTAGCTTATAACCCTAGGGCGGATTAACATCGATTGGAGGTCACAATCGATGTTAATCCGCTGAAATCTCGATGTTTTTTGGTAGGTTATGTGTTTGGGAAGGCTTAGGAATGGTGTATGGTTGTTGGGAGAGATTTTGGAGAGTTTGAGAGTGTTTTTGGCTCGGTTTTGGCTGTTCTCGACCTTTTAATAACCTATCCAGACCTCCGATAACGTATGTTTATTGTCCAAATTAATGTACATTACAAAATTCAACTTCCGGGCTGCCAGCATTGAATAACGTACGTTATTCATGGGAATAACATACATTATTCCCTCGAGAATTCACTAACGTACGTTATCTAGCAAGTTAACGTACGTTAACTGACTTCAGACTACTGTAGTTCGCCTTTTCTCGACCACTTTCGATCCCTAACATGCATATACATATAAATACATGTTTACCACTTATAATAACCATTATGTCAACTCATTTAACATCGATTAAAATTGAACTAAACCTTATTAGACACCCATACAAACAATAATTCATCCTTCATATCCTCATCCAAGCATATGAACATTCATTTCTTTGGTTCCAACTTCCTCGGCACATGTGAGGAATCAACAACACAACACACCAATATTATTCCCCTTCATAATCATTATTCCAATTTAAAATGGACAAATTTTTGGTGCGTTAAAAAAATTATACCTCTGGCAATGAGGACACAATGGTCTCTTTTGTTAAGGAGTACTCTGACCTCTGCCTTGACTTCTACCAAATGTCTGTGCTGGGGCACGTCTACCCTGTGAGCCTAAAACCTGACCTTTGTTCCGTTAGTAATATGATGGAGAAAACACTAGTCGTTTCCATTGTCTACTGGACTCTGCATGGTGGATCTCTCTCTTTTTTTTACTTTCTTTACTTTGATCTTCTTTTAGTAAATTCTTTGCTTTGGTGGTAGTTTCTCTCAAATTAGCATAATTATTTAAATCATCCCGATTAATTTGTTTTTGAAATTTTATGTCTTGGCCATTATCAGATCGTCTACACTTTTCTTTTGCTATAGGTATCAGCATCTTTGGATAATGAGAAAGCTGTATAAACTTTGCTTTATACACTACCACAGTTATGTTTCCTTGTTTTAGAGCCAAAAACTCCATCTGTTTACCACCTCGATAAATCTCTGGCATATACCTGCCTCTAAACTCTCTAAGAAAATCATCCCATGTAAATATTGGAGGATCGACTAATGCACCTAAGACAATCTCCCACAAAACATATGCATAACCTTTAGAGAATAGATTCTACATAATCTACTTTATTAGCAGTAGAAGAACTGATCATTCTAAAGACTCTTTCTATTTTCTTTAACCAAGCTTCTGCCTTTATAGGATCAACTGCACCATGTATTCGATTTCTTCTAACTTCTTAATCTCTTTAAAATTCTTTGATTTGACTTGTGTATCATCTATACCACTTTGTCTCTCCTCTCTCATCTTTTCATATCTAGGATTGAAAGTGTTATATGACTATTCTATAGAATGTTCTAGTTCAGCTCTGCCCCAACGGCGATTGTATAAAATGATAAAATGATTACCCATGAGCACGTAACTCTCAATCTGTGATTGTATATGTTGAATTCAGCTAGAGGTAGAGACTTGGATAGATTTTGAGATAGTGTACAAATTTTAAGATATTGTACAGGTGGGTCAACTGTTACACGATGTATTCTCTCTTCCCATATGCCATATAGGAGTCGATTCATTTTAATTTTGCATGATTACATGTATCTGATACTATATGATGGTTATATGTTAGTTATAGTATAACTTGAGATGATCAATAGATGATGATTTTTATAGGTGTGTATATATATTGATTGAATGGTTTAATAGAATTGATATGGTATTACAAATGTATAAGTATTAAATTGTATAATTAGGTTTATTACACGTTAATTTCAGGTTGTATTAGTTTAACACAGGTCGTGCTTAAGTGACATATTGGTCGTGTTGATGGAACAGGAGGCGTGTTGGATCAACACTAGGCCATGCCCATGGGGGTGTTGATAATCACCGACCGTGTTCATTGTACTACAAACTGATTTCCCAACAACACGGGCTGTGCTCGTACACTATCCTAACCATGGTGCAGATCTGACTTTATTACTTTCACTACTATATTGATATGTGATTTTCTTTAAATATATAAAAGTCGTAATAGTATATAACGAAAAGAAAAAGTTTACAAGGGTCGAGTCACCTTAAGATGTGGTTGAGTCTCACTCAGATCATACCTAGACACGCTCGAGTCACGTCGAGATGGAGTTAGGTCACACGGAGATGCAGTTAAGTCACGACGAGATGGGGTCAAGTCACATCGAGACACATTCGAGTACTTCGAGACACGGTCGAGTCAAGCTAAGACAGGGTCTAGTGATGTCGAGACGGGTCGAGTAAGGCTTAGATCTTGCCAAAACGTGATCGAGTCACTCCTAGATCACTTCGATATGGGTTGAGTAATCCTGAGGGGTGTTGAGCATGCTGAGACATGGTCGAGTCATGTCGAGACACGGTTAGGTGATGTTGAGATGTAGTCGAGCCACACTGATAAATGGTTGAATTATGTAGAGAAGGGTCGAGTCTCATTGAGTAGAGTTCAACTCACGCTAACATGGTCAAATAATATCAAGATTGGGTTGAGTCACATTGAAATGGGGTTCAGTCACACTGAGATAGGTTGAGTCACGTTCAGACTCGGTCGTCCTGCACAGATCTTGGCAAGAAGCGATTGAGAGAGGCCCAGATGGGGTTGAGTCATGCCGAGAAGTGGTTGAGGATCGGTTGAGTAAAGCTTATAACCCGTCGAGATACAGTCAAGGCACGCCCAAACAGGGTAGAATCATGTCAAGATGTTGTCGAGGCATAGTTGTGACATCCTGGAATTTATATTATGGAAATATCGAATGAAAATAAGATATTTCGTATTGAAATGATGAGAAATAAATGTTTAAACATAGATATATGAACGTTGATTGAAGGTTGATATAAGGGTTATGTTACATAATCAAGAAAAAGGAGAAATGCAGAAATTTTTGGCCTGGAATGGCCAAGGGAATGGCCATGGAAACCGTTCCAATGGTCGTTCTCCACAAAATGGTAGACTCAGAAATGTGTTTTTGTGTATAGGTGAAACGGCTACCAAAATGGTTTGCTAGGACGTTCTAGGTCACACTGAGATGCATTTCAATCATGGAGAGAAGGGGTCGAGTCACCTTGAGACTAGGTCAAGTCACGCTCAGATCTCAGCTAGACACAGTTGATTCATGTTGAGATGGGGTTGAGTCATACAGAGACACGGTTGAGGCACGATACGACAAGGTAAAGTCATGTCAAGATGTGGTCGAGTCATGCCAAGAGGCGGTCGAGTCATGCCAAGAGGCAGTCGAGTCATGTCGAGATGCTGTCGAGTCTCGTCAAGTTGGAGTCTATTGAAACCTAATTGGGGTCTAATCACTCTCGAATGACATTGAGATAAGGTTGAATCACAGTAAGATCAGATCGAGATAGGGTCGAGTCACCGTAAGACATGGTCGAGTGATGACGAGACACGGTCGGTCATGCTTGAACGCGATCAAGTCATGCCAGGACGAGGTCAAGTCATGTCAGCATGAGGCGAGTCATGCTGACACATAATCGACTCTCGCAATTGAGTCACGCCAAGAGGGTGTCGAGTCATGTCGAGATGAGGTGACTTAGAGGCGCAGTTGAGCCATGATAAGATGCACTGTAGTTACACTATGAATAGGTCAAGTCACGCAAAGATGCGGTCAAGTTATGCTGAGAAGTGGTCGATGACGGTCGGTTCACACACGAGTGAGTCACGTTGAGACTGGTGGAGTCACGTTGAGACTGGTAGAGTCACGTTGAGACGCTATCCATCACACTGAGACAGGGTCGAGTCATGGCAAGATAAGGTCAAGCCATATCGAAACGAGGTTGAGCCATGTCGAGATGTGGTTGAGTCACACTGAGACACGGTTGAGTCAAGCTTAGATAACACCGAGACATGGAGGGGTACACTGAGATGAGGTTGAGTCATGTCGAGGTGTGGTATAGTAAACAGAGACAAGGATGTGTCTAGTCGAGACATGGTTGAATCAATCAGACATGGTTGACTCAATCAGACATGTAGTTGAGTGACGGGTTCGATTGATATTGTGATGAGGTCAAGGAACACAGATCATCGTAGAGGCACAGCGTGACAGGATCCAGTCACATCGAGATGGGGTTAAGTCACACTGACACTAGGTCCAATCATTTTGATATGGGTCGAGTCACAGCGAGATGGGGTCGAGTCATGGTGAGATGGGGTTGAGTTATATCGAGATAGAGTCGAGTCACGTTGATAGGGTGTCGACTCAAATCAAAATGAGGTTCAGTCATATCGAGATGTAGTAACGTCCCATGTAGACACGATGGAGTCATGCTCAGATCACGCCAAGGCACGATGGAGTCATGCTCAGATCACGCCAAGGCACGATGGAGTCATGCTCAGATCACTCCAAAATATAGAGGAATACTCCGAGAAGGGGTCGACTCACGTTGAGATGCAATTGAGTCTCGTTCAAATGATGCCGAGAAGTGGTTGAGTCACACTAAGATGGGGTTGTTTTGTCAAGTATACATGTCTAGGATATATGGCATTTCGTTTAGATTTGCTAATGAGAACAACTACAAGGTTTAGAGATATAAGTAGTTCTCATGTTCAATGTAACACCCAAAAAAATATAACTTAAATTTAACGGAAAAAAGTTGGAACAATGGCTAAGAACGGCCTGGGAAATGACCAAGGTTAACCATTTCCCAAACTGTTCTCCACTACTGGCAAAAATTACACGCGTGCTAAAATAGGGCTGAAACGGCTACCCAAACAGTTTGGGTAAGCTGTTCTATAGGTCGTTCGACCTGACAAGAATTCAAAATAGACGCATATTTTATAAGAGAAGAGTGGAAATGGGAGAAGATCACCATGGATTTTATTATCGGTTTACCGAGGACATTACGACGTCATGATGCTATCTGGGTTATTGTTGATAGACTGACGAAATCAGCTCACTTTTTAGCTATCCGACAGGACGATACGTTGGATAGACTTACTGGGTTGTATATTGGTGAGATTTTCAGATTACATGGTGTTCCTATCTCTATTGTGTATGATCATGATCCTTGGTTTACATCGCAATTCTGGCAAAGTCTCCAACAGGCCATGGGTACTCATTTGAGGTTTAGTACGGCTTTCCACCGCAGACTGATGGTCAGTCGGAGAGGACGATTCAGACAATTGAGGATATTTTACGAGCATGTATTCTAGAGTTTGGTGGTAGTTGGGACGATCATTTACCTTTAGTCGAATTTGCGTACAATAACAACTATCATTCTAGTATCGGGATGACACTATACGATTCTTTATACGGGAGACGGTACAAGAGTCCAGTTTACTGGGATGTTGAGGGTTTGCGACAGATTGAGGGAGCAGAGTTGGTTAAGTAAAACCTAGATAAAGTGAATGTTGTAAAAAAATGTATGCAAGCAGCTTAGGATCGTTAGAAGAGCTACTACGACCGACATCACCGAGAGATAGAGTATGCTGTCGGCGAGCGAGTTTTCTTACGAGTTTCACCCTAGAGAGGTGTGATTAGATTTAGGAGACGGGGTAAGTTGAGTCCTAGGCATGTCAGACTGTACAAGATTACAGAGAGAGTGGGACCACTAGCTTACAAACTGAGGTTACCAGCAGAGTTGTCCCGATTACATGATGTATTCCATGCTTTTATGTTGAGACAGTACTGATCAGATCCTAGTCACGTATTGAGTGTTCTGGAGTTGGAGATTTCTAACGACTTAACTTACGAGGAGGAGCCTGTTGAGATATTAGATAGACAGGTAGGCAGTTGAGGAATCGAGAGATTCTGATGGTTTTGGTGAAGTGGAATTTTCATTCACCAAAAGAAGCGACTTGAGAGGTCGAGTCAGATATGAGATGTCAGTATCCATATCTGTTTCTTGATTCTACGTCGGATCATTGAGGTCCATTTTGATTCTAGAATTCAATATTAAATGTTACGATCTAGGTTTGCTTCTAAGTTCCTTGATTTGAAATTTTGGGGACGAAATTTTCTAAGAGGGGGAGAATTGTAACATTCTGGGAATTTTTAGTCGTAAATTATAATAACTAAGTGTTTAAACATCAATATATAAAGGTTGATCACAGGTCGATATAAGGTTGACACGAAACGATCGAACAAAATTGGAGAAATGCTGAAATTGGGGAGTACACGCATTGGAAAGGGAAGTGCGCGTGGTCGTTACCACCACGCGTAGTTCACAATCCACCACACGTGGAGTGCTGTTTTGCTGAAAAAATATAAGTTTACGAAGTATCAAGAAACTAAGCTATACTTTTCAATTTCCAAACATTCTCGAAGCAAAATACCATCAGAGGAGGCTAAAGAAAAAGGGTTTTGATCAGAGAAAGTGATTTTGGTTGATTTCTTTTCCAATTTCTCATCGTAAGTTGAAGGCAAGATAGATGAAGGTTTACTTAGGGTTGATGTTTGGTTGTTTGCTGAATTATATGGTTGTTTAATGATGAGTTCTTTACTGGAAATGATGAAAAGGAACTGATATTGATGGCTTGCATATGAGGGAAGTGTTAGATAGTTTTGGAGGAAGAAAGGTTGATGAAAGATTGGAGAACTTAGGGTTTGTTTAAGGTTTACAAAGGGTTGCTGCTGGAATTAGAATGGTGCTGAATTCTTATGTTTGAATGAATTTTGATACTAAAATTATATGTTAACGAATGATTAAAACTTAAAAGACATTAGGGAAAATGGTTTTGATAATGTAATCTTGTATAGAATGGAATTTGGTATGGTCAAAGCATAAGGAAAGGACGATAAATGGTTGATTTAGAGTGGATAACACTTGTATTGATTCTTAAATAAATATATAAATGTTTAGTAATTCCTTGTATGTTATGAATGACATACACGAGGATCTTGACAGTTTTTGGAGTTGGTTTTGAGCTGTGTTGCTTGTTGATTTTTGCTTTATTTAGAGGGAAGTATTCTTGTGCTTACATATTGATTCGTACTTTGTTTTAGGCCGATTCTTTTTTAAGTAAATATGCCTATAATGAAATGTTGAGTTGTTAGATAAAGTATAGTGAATATGAGAATGATGTGTTTGGTTTATGATTGTTATGAAATGGAATTGAATGGATTGAGGAATGTATGTCTTAATTGACATATGGTTGATTGAATGATGATTGATTCTTGATAGATGGATACCAAGTTTGGTTATTTGATTATAAGCTTTGAAAAGCATATTATGTATGATATGTTCTTTAGAACATTATTACGATTCGATTATACGATTGTTTTGGCATGTTGCTGTACTTGCCTTACTGTTGATTTTTATGAACTTTATTTGATTGAGTTTGGTATGCTTTGATTGATATATTGACGCTTGGTTGATATATGTTTGGTTAACATGCTCCAGATGTTTTATTTGATATTCATACGTGATACTTGGATATGAGAAAGCATATGATTGCTTATTGAGTATGTTGAGCATACATGAGTTGTGATATGAGATATGAATGCATTGATCATTCATTGTGTTGCATTATTGTGTAACACTGAAATATGAGATACAGGCTAGGCCTGATGATTTCAGGCGAGAGCTCCATTTCGGTTTGGGACCGATGATTCTGAGAGAGATCTCGATGTCGTACTGGATACGATGCCGATCTGGGACCGAGGGAAAAATGATATGAAAAGAAAAGAAAAGGAAAAGAAAAGAAAGACCCCAGGGCAGACATTTGCATGTGATTGCATAGCATTCATATGCATTTGATTCGCACTCATTCATAACATATTTGATTCGTGTTATCGATTATGAATGCTTAATGATTATGAATACTTGTGTTCATAATTGTATTATTTGTATAAATATTGATTATTGATAATGATGTTTCATTCTCATTTTGATTATCTGATTCTTGTGATAAATGAAATGAGATTTGATTATGATGATTCGAAACGCGAATGTTTTTGGTTATATGATAATGTTTGAGATGATTTAGAGTTGGTATTGATATGAGATATGATTTATGTTCTGAAATGATTATGTGGTATGATTGAGTTGTTCCGTGCTCATTTAAACTTTACGAATCAATTATAGCGTGAGAAGCTTACTGAGTATTGTAAAATATACTCACCTTTGTTTATGTGTCTAAATTATGCACAGGACGCAGATAGCTGCCACCAAATTTGTTTATAAAATATCTATTTCATTTTCTTACTCCTCTTATTTTCCTCTGATTTCACTCTGATATTATTATTATTATTATTATTTAAGAATATGATTTATCAGGTTAAAAGGATTTGAAAAATGAGCTTCACAGACAATGTCATGGTATTATGGAAATGAATGAAATGAACTTGAATGTAAAGAAGGAAATCGGTTTGAAATATATGATAATGATTGTAACATCTCAGGAATTTTTCGTCATAAAATTATAATAAATAAATGTTTAAACATCATTATATAAAGGTTGATCAAAGGTTGATATAAGGTTGACACGAAATAAACGAAGAAATTTGGAGAAATGCTGAAATTGGCCATGTACGCACAGTTGGAGTTCAGATTGATATATGTTTGAGTTGTATGATTAGGATAGAGGAAGATCATATTTAATGCTGAGATATTGATTTTCCCTACGCTCATTAAAAATATAGGAATCAATTATAGCGTATGAGACTTACTAAGTATTGTTAAATACTCACCCTTGTGTAAATTATCTAAATAATGCGCAGGACGTAAATAGGTGCCACTGGACCAGAGCTGCAGTGATCGTACTCCAGATAGCTGTTGTCAAAGGTCGAGCTCCATACATATGTTTTTGTGTGCTTCTACTTTTGAGATTGTACATATTTGTAAATGTTCATATTTTGAGTTTGAAAATTTTTCAAACTTCATTCCGTTTCTGCTGTGAACTTTTTATGATATTGATATTTAGGCTGAGTTTGTTTATGAAATGAATCTTGCATTTTCTCTCTCCTCTATTTTAACTCTGATTTATTATTATTATCAAAAGAATATAGTTAACAGGATAAATAAGGTTTGAAAAATGAGCTTCACATTTAGTGGTATTAGAGCAAGGATTAAATTCTCTGCGGACTGTGCCAAAATTGTTTTATGAAAATCTATCAAC
>CANYCX014317355.1:0-10400 GCA_948193385.1 Breynia disticha f. nivosa | reverse complement strand
TTTCTGTGAAAACTCCAACATATTTTTGATTAATTGCTATTTTGATTTAGTTGTTGGAGGGAGCAGATGCAGGTGCAAAGGCGCCAGCAGCTGCTCCTGAGCTCATTAGCTGAATCATTGAACGGTGAGGATTTGTCCTTGAAGCTTCACAGATTTCTGGCAAAAATGCTCCTTCACCGGCGGCCAAGTTGAAGTAAAGGTCGACGATGTTAGGGCACCTTTGGTAGCAAGAAGGAGAGCAAAGCTTGGAAGCGAATTGAGGCTCGAGAAGAGCATCAGAAGAAATTCCAACAGAGTTTCTATCAACCCCACATGCCCTAACACATTCATCAGTCTCAATATAGTCATGAATTCTCTCCACCACAACCTCCGATGTCCTGCATTGGTATTCAACCGAAGCTCCTCCGGTCGAATACGTCTCCAACAAACATCTCTTCCCGGACGAGGCAACCGAAAATGCGCAGACATCCTTCGGCAGTTCCTCGCAGATAATCTCAGCAAGAGATGCATGGAAGAAGAGGGAGGAAAGGAACAAAACAAGAGGGAATCTGAAGGAAGCCATGGCTATGTAAATGAATGTGTGGTTATAGGAACTTCTTCAAGAAGGAGATTAAACAAAACTAAGACAAAAACAAGTTAAAGGGTTCTTGTGAAAGAGAGAGTAGGGAAGAATAGTTTATATAGATGGAGAGAAAGAGAAGAGTTGCTATATTTATACATGAATGAATGGTATGTGTAAGTACAGGAAGACGGTTTGGAATTCATGGTTACGCGGTGGATATTTTGTTGGAAAACGCGTTAATATGGTTATTCAAAGGTTTTGAGTCCATTCAAGTGCTTTTTTTATATATTTTAATTCATTTTTGTTGACAGTTCTTTGTAATATGCGTTTATTTGAGTCGTGCATGTATGTCCGTTTGGTCGATTTATTGTATTGAAAATAAATAAAAAAATTATTTATATATTGAGATAATATATTTAAAAATATTATAAATTTGGTCGAGTTTATTAAGAGGTCGAGTTCGTTTACCATTTTCATGAGCAGACAACGGAGCTAAAGCGAAATGGAGGGTATGAAGGCGGCTAGAAGCCGGATTTGAAGTTAAGTTGAATGGCAAACGATAAAAGCTCAAGTGAAAAGTCGTCGTTTGGTCATTGCAGAATGTAGACGTTTGTTCATCATTCACACCTAAGGACGGATTTGAGTTATATGTCGTTTTATGGGTCATAATTGGATCGTAATAGTGTCGTGTTTTTTTATCAAACGTTATTATTTATGATATAAATATTTTAAAAATAAATTTGTGTCATATATTTTGAGAAACAAATGACACGGCACTACTCGGGACCAAAAAAGCCATGATTTAGAATTTTTACATTTCTCTCTTCTTTGGATTTCATATGGCGATGCCATGTACTTTAATATCGCTCGTGTAATTACTTTTGATTTAAGCACTATAAGTCAATAACCTCCTTATATTACTGAGCTTAGTCTTATAGCAAAAGCGTCACTCGAATACAATTGATATTTGATTCGTTATTTTAGTCGGTTGGTCGTTTTAAAAAAATTGCATTACAAATTAAAAAATTATCAGTTTTATCTGATCGATTCATAAGCTTATTTGAGTCGTAGAGGGCAGACAGGAAGGGTTGGAGAGGGAAGAAAGAAATTTCCAGTCACGTTGACATGTCCACATCGATTAAGCATTTAATCAATGGTGGCAAAGTTGTGTTATGACCAAATCCAAGTCTTCCTTTCATTTCTATGTCTTTCCTTGACAGGAAACTATGAAATTTCCATATTTCTAGAAATTAATAATCGACAGACACGTGTAACACGTTACTATTTATCTGCAGAATCCATAAATAATCAAATACGTGGCGTTTTCATGAAAATTCTGCCTAGGAGAGTTGGAGAAATGAAACATGTGGTATGATTCTTCATATTTTCTTGCAACTATTTAATAAATTTTTATTTTGAAATCAAAAATTTCATTCACATTAATTATATGAACTGTTGTTGTATTTTTTTACTTTGTTTTTATTTATAGCTGAAATTTAAGTGTTATGAGATTTATTGCATGTTGTAATTAGACAAAAATAAATAAATAAATAATTTAGATAAAAAATTAAATAAATATTTAAAAATAACATTTATTTAAAGATACTAAGATAATATTTGTATCAAAGCGATAAGTAGATAATAAAACATTCTTAAAACACGTTTAGACTAAGGCCAAATGATTGGGCCTAACCATAGACGGAACACGGGAGCGGAGAGTACCACTCCCTATTGCCGTGAGAATAGAAGAAGCACTGCTCCCCTTTGTTGCCGGAGCAAGAGGAGCCATTTTTCGGTAAAGCCATTAAGAGTGAAGAATGGGAAAGTGAAGGCTAAGGTTTTTTTTTTTTTGTTTGAAGACTAAGGTTTTGTTGATTCGTCAAAGAACGTTGTAGAGGAGATGTGAGATGGGTTGGGCTGAAGAAAAAGTTTATGGGCCTATTATTTTAAACATTATTTATAAACAATTGTTCTTATTTAAAATGTTATTTTTTATAATTTTTTCTTTAAAATAATATCTTTAATTTAATATTTATTAAAATTTGCAATTATTTTCTATTAAAAAATATGATATATTTTTAAATTTTGCAACTGATTTTTAAAATTAAAAGATGTCTTAATTATAGAGTTGATGTCAGTTTAAATTTTAATTTAACATGTTTTTAGAGATTTGTACTGAATCTCCTTTATTATAGAGATAATGAAATATTTCATATTATCAGTTGTGATTTTAATAAAAAAATTATAAATCAATCAAATTTTCCTTATATGTTTCAAAAGTCTTTCATTTTTTCTAATTTAGCAATCACACGTTTCAAAATCCTACTTTGCAGAAAATCAACAAAATTTTACAAAATTTCCAATAAAAAAAATCTGAAAACCAAGAAATATTTCTTGCAACATTTTGACTCATTTAGTAAATTTTTATGTGTCTATTTAAATTTTAATTGATAATTTATTTAATTTTTATAATCGTGTATAAATATGTTTTGATTTTATTGTTATCTATTTCATTTTTGAAACTTGTGTTAGATTGTATTTTTATATTATCAAGGATATGTGTAAGATTTTTCATACATTTAGACTCATTTTTGTAAAGAAATATTTATCTCTGTTTATTTTAATTATGTCTTAATGTGTTGTTTAATGAATCTATCTTCATAATTATAGTCTATTTGTGTTGTCTATCTTTTTTTCTCTTAACTGATAAAGTTGTTGATCTTGTTCTTTATTTGCAGTTGTAATATAAAGTGGAAATTTAATGATTGTTCCTTGCGTTTAATCTTTTAATAGAACTCCAGATTTCATATTTGTATTATTTTTAGATAGATTGCCAAAATGATTATCCTGAACCTTGAAATTTTATTGATATTTTTGTATCTGATGTGTTTATTCCAAAGTTCACACAAATCTTTTCCAGTAATGTGTTCAAATTGCAAGATGAATATCTATTCATACCGCTGATAAGTAATTTTGAAAATTTTCAACACCATCTCATATACCATCATATTGAAGGAATGCCTCAATGTCATCTATTTATTTTTGAACCTGCAAAATGTGTCTATTTGTATTCAGTTTTATATATTTTTTTAAATGTTCATTTTAAAAATAAAAAATTTAAATATAAATAATAAAATTAGTCCTTTTTAAAATTTGAAATGAGTTTATTTTAGTTTAATATTACATATTTATGTTTAAAAATTTATGATGGTGAATAAAAAAATTTAATAAACTAACTTTTTGATTTTTTTTTTTTGTGCATTCTATATATGTACATATTTATTTTTTAGGTTGAAGTATATTTTCAATTAAAAATTAAGTTTTCATATTTTTACAATATTTCTAAAATGTACCTGTTTGTGTCTAATAATTATTTTAAATTAATTTTTTATCTTTAAAAATTAAAATATTTTTACAAAAATAAAATTAAGATAAAACATATAAGTATATATTTCATATTTATTATGAGTCTAAATGTGTCTTATATATATCTAGATCTTAAACAATTGTGTTGTAATAATTTTTGTTATTTTTTGAATTCTGTCAATTTTTTTATTGGTAGATTTAAGTAGAAACACATATTTAAATCTTTTTTAATAAAATAAAATTAAAGGACATATTTTTTTCATTCAGAAAACATTAATTTTTAGTGTTGTATATTTGAAATTTAGAGAAAAATACCTCTGTTTATACCAGTAAAATGATGTTTTTTTCTCCTTGTTAATTTATTCTTTTTTTCTCATATTTTTCTTCTCAAATGATCTTAATTTTTTTTAATGCTTTTTATTGTTTGATGGAGAAAGTGATATGGATAGGTATGTTGTAATTTGATTTTAATAGATTGCTTATTTGTAAGATTCATTTTTATTAAAGTTATATGTTTGTGATGCAGGTCACACATTTCAGAATGCAAGTTTTGTTATTTGGTTCATATGGAAATTCAATTAAAATGGAGCAGTAGCACCGCAGTGGTTGTTACGATATGTCATCATTCTCATCCTCTACTTGAGCCAAACCATTTTGATGAAGAGGAATGCTATGACATCTACTTTCTTTGTTTAAACCGCGAGGTATGCTCGTTCAAGCTGGACAGGTGCGTACTCGGGACTCAAACTCGAGATTTCTGGTTAAGAGAGAACAACCTCACGTCAATTGATCTACGTGTTCAATGGTACATATCATCTTATTTGTTTCAATATAAAAGGGAGTGTGTTGGAAAAAAAAAAGTGCTAGATTCTAATGAAATAAGAAATCTTGAGCAAAAACTAATATCTCCTTACCACTTTACCCTCAATTCTTTTATTTTCTTCACATGAAAAGATTAAACTGTGACCTCTACTTGAAATGGGGCCTGCCAGGTCGGAGGATACCTCCAAGTGGCAATGAAATCTACTGGTTCTACTACAAGGATCACACATTTGGCAAACAAAGATAGGCTAACAAAGATAGGCTAACAACACTCTCTTGCAATTCCAAGCACAAGAAACTGAATAATGTCTGAGGCAATTCAAACCTCCTTTTCACATCTCCCATTCAGACCAGGCTCTGCTTCTTGCTCTTCCGTTCCTCATGTCTTCCCTATCAACCTCCAGCACCAATCAAGACAAATGTCTTCTTACACCAAGCTTGCTTCCAGGTTAATCCAATGCAAGGCCCTGGAAATGAAGTCGGAACCAACAGAGTCGCAAACCAAGGACATCAGGAAGAGGAAGAGCCTTTACGAGATTGAGACACTCACAACTTGGTTGTTGAAGCAAGAACAAGCTGGGAAAATTGATGCAGAACTCACAATTGTACTCACTAGCATTTCATGGGCTTGTAAACAGATTGCTTCTCTTCTTCAAAGGTCAAGTTTTATTAATCTCACCGGTGCTCATGGAACAATTAACGTCCAAGGTGAAGATCAGAAAAAGCTCGACGTCATTTCCAATGAGGTTTGGACTTTAGAGCCCAGTTCTCATCAATACTATTGGTCTTAAAATGTCTTGTGTTTTACTTTCTATGTTCAGTTGTTCTGCAACAGCTTAAGATCAAGTGGACCAGGTATAATAGCATCAGAGGAGGAAGATATACTTGTCGCTGTGGAAGAAACTTATTCAGGGAACTATGTTGTCGTGTTCGATCCTATTGATGGATCTTCCAACATTGATATCGCATTAACGACGGGATCCATCTTTGGAATCTACGCAGCTGACAAGCAATGCCTTATAGACCTTGATGATGATGACTCTGCGGTAACCATTCTTCCCAGTTTTTTTTTCATTTGATTTGGTTTGATTTCCAAACTGTTTCCCTTTCTGTTACTGCTTTGTTCACTCCATCTGTGGCCAGAAATCACAGCTTGATGAAGCAGAACAAAGGTGCATAGTCAATGTTTGCCAGCCAGGAAGCAACTTGTTGGCTGCAGGCTATTACCTGTACTCAAGCTCCGTCGTCTTTACAATCTCTATAGGGGAAGGAGTTTATGGATTCACCCTGGATCCATCGTACGGAGAATTTGTGTTAACACATGAGGATATTAAGATACCAAAAACAGGTAAAATCTACTCCTTCAATGAAGGAAATTATGATCTTTGGGATGAGAAGCTGCAGAATTATCTGAACTACATTAGACAGCCAGGTCCCAATGGGAAATCTTATTCCGGTCGTTACATAGGCTGCCTTGTCGGCGAAATCCATAGAATGCTACTATATGGCGGCATATACGGGAACCCAGCCAACACGAAAGCCATGAACGGAAATTTAAGGCTGCTTTACGAGTGTGCACCGATGAGCTATATTGTAGAACAAGCCGGCGGTGAAGCGATTGATGGTCACCGACGAATACTTGACATCCAACCTGAGGAGGTAACTAGTTAAGCTAAAAAAATTTACAGCTCTGACCATTTTATGCTAGAAATAAGATCAAGCTTCATAAATTTGACTCCAACCAACAAGTAAACTTGTTTTCTGGCTTACCATTTGTCTTGCTGCAGATACACCAGCGAGCACCTATCTTCATTGGGAGTGCAGAGGAAGTGGAGAAGCTTCAGCAGTTCCTGGCTTAAGCTCAATAATCATGTATCTTCCTTTTGTTCAATTCATTAACAAGATTTAAATGTTATGAAAACATACTCCCTTTCGTAACACAATAATAGATATCGTTTAACATTTTATACACGGATTAAAAATACATCTAATATATTTTTATTTTTTGGTCAAGTCCCGGTATCCTCGACCCACTGGGCCGAAACTAATCCGGTTCGGGAAGGAGTTGGGGGTTAAAGTTCATTTCCCTTCCAATCGACGTTGCGGGAATCAAACCGTGGTCCGCCCTACCAAGTTAATGTTTAATTGATTATTATACCTTTTGACTTTGTACATAAAAAAAACCATTAAATTAACTTTGTATTAAAAATGCAAAACTAATTAGAGTAATATTAGAAAAAAATATTAATTTTACATTGAAATTAAAAAACTACATATAATATAAGACATACTTTTTAAAACAATATATAATATAGAACAGAGTGAATATTACCAAGAGAATGAAGTACAATAGTTTCTAACATGTGATTGAATTTGTCATAAAGTAAGATTAATACCTTAATAGATAAGCTAAACAAATGGTAATCAATTTGTTATGTGAAACTAGCAAAATGGTTGACAAAACCAATGTAAGGTTTACATCTTGTTCTTCATTTTACTTAAGTTGGTTAATAATCTTCTGCAGTAAGTGCTGTACTGGAACAATGTCAGTTTAGAGTCATCTGAAATCTTTAAACCACTCTGTCATCATACATTGCAGTGATCTGGTGAAGTATGACTTTTAACTGCAATTTAAGATAAAAATTTCATATATAAGATAAATTTTCATATATTTCAATACAAAAAGAATTATAATCATATTAGAGTTGAGTGGAGTGAACTTACCAGGGCTCACAATTCTTACGCACTTTGTTACTGATTTTACTGCAGTTAAGCCATCAGAACCTGAAACAAAAATCTCAAATCAGTATAAGAACAATGATATACTGGACTTTAAAAAATTGGAGTAGGTTGATAAAAAAAAAACCTCAATCACCTGGAATATGCATATCTGTTCCTGATATAAACTCTGTTGCAGTTGAGGAAAACTCTGATAAGACATGATCAGTTCCCATATTACAATCTCTTGATTCAGGTGAAGAACTGCAAGGAAGAAGCATAGAATATCAGATCAAGGAAATGGTAATTAACAGCTAGAGAGAACTTTAGGTATTTCACTGTGAAATAGAAAATACCCTGAAAAAATTTCTGTAGAAGCACCAAGCATCTGCTGGCAAGGACTTCCATTATTAACACATTCAAGATCTAGATCGAGATCAACTAATAGTTCTGAGAAAGAAAAGTTTGCTCCAAATACATCCAAATTAGGCAACTCCATGTCAAAAAGGTCTCCCTCGTCTGACTCGGATGTTGAGTTTGGATCTACAGTTGGTTTATCCAAGCTTGCTGTCACATCCGAACCATCAAAATCTAACCTTCCCTTTACAAAATCCCTTTTGTTTGTTCTTTGTAATGCTGACTTGACTGGAGAGGACGAAGAAACACAGTGTCTCTCCATGTATGCCATGCGTTTACAAGGGCTCACCATTAGCCTCTCTGTTGTAATTATAGTGCAATTTGGAGTGACATTCACATTGTGAATATTGCTGTTACTACAATGAGCATTGGAGGAATTAACCATTGGTGTGACAGACTTGAAGTTCGGAGAATTGACTGCTGGTGGTGGTGTATTATGACCAGATGAAACAGTTGGAGGGGATTGTGAAGACTGATTGAATAAATTCTTCACAACGCCAGATGAAACAGTTTGCCTTTGATTTTCCGGAGATGATGCATTCACAAAAGGTGAATTTATTTCTTGATTAGTTGTTGCATTAGCAGGTTGGATGCCTGCACCTGAAGACATAATGAGAGAAAACACTAAGCTTCAAAGGTGAGATCTAAAAAAATACACGCAGATAGCCAAAATTCAAAGGAGTATTACCACTATTTGGCAAATTTGCTGAAGGTAACTTGCTTCGGGATCTTTTAGATGTTGTGGCTAGTGGAACAACATTTGAACCCATTCTCTTTCTTGTTAATGGCCGATTTGAAGACAAATTACCATGTTGCACAACGGTATTAGAGGTCAACGGCATTGCATTAGGTGATGTATATGCAGGGCAACCTAAACAAAACACAGATTCACAAATCAAGAACAGAAAACATTCCAAGAACCAATCTAAACTATACAACACATCTACTGAATTCACTAGATTTCTTAATCCAATCTGAAAATCTCACTCAACCTAGTTACAAACTATTGTTATCATAAATTGATAAATTTAAGCACCAAACATCCACAGATTGAAAACACGGATGATAAATTTAGAAGCTCAACCTGGAAAGGACCCGGATCCAGATGGAGGAACAGTGAGAGGCGCAAGCTTTGGTGGTGGAATGATAGGTGGATTAACAGGAGCAGCAACATTGGCATTAAATGTGTTCATAACCTCTTGCATACCCTGCAAAAGACCCTCAACTCTTAATTTTTCTTGCTCCATCCGCCTTCGCTCTTCATCTACCATCACTTTCTGCTCCTTCAGTGATATGTACTCATTCAACAATTCTCCCAGACTCAGTAAACTCTTCGGAGCCTGAAATAAAACAGAAACCTCGTTCATCAAAACATAATAAGCTTGCAAATTTGGGGATAAAGTTTACATCTTTATTGGAAATTACTAAAAGAAACCCCTTTAATGGAAAAATCATAAAAATGCCAGCTTCAGTTAGGAAAAATTATGGAACGAGCAATTTTAAAAAAGTTTGAATCTTTATTAATATCTTGCATAACCAAACAAAAAAAACAAAAGCGCAAGATTGGTAATATGAGAATGAAGTGAAAATGCAATTACTTCATGAACCGGAGATTTTGCGATGAGAGAAGAAGCTTCAGTCCGAAAAATAGAGCGAGTTTCAGAGAAATTGTTGTCACAAAGATATCGATCAACGAGAAAAGCAACTTGAATGGGAGTAACTTTTCCTTTGCCAAGTGAATTGAGTCTTTTGGATTTGGTTTGTTTTCCCATGTTGGTGGGATGGTTTGATTTGGGAAGGGAATGAGTAGTTTTGATGATGCGAGAAAATGGCGGGAGAGTTAAAAAAATGGATTTGCTTTGGTGAGGTTTTAGCGGTTAATCTGTTTGAGTGGGGTTTTGGCGGTTTCACTTTACACCAAAAATTATGTAAATGGCGGGGACTATTCGCTCCCTCCTATGTTTCAATTGCATTTTTCATTATTTTTGTTCATCTAAATAAATTCTAAACTAGCAGTTGAACCCACGCGAAACTGCAGAACAACGTATATTATAAAATTTTTAATTTGATTAATTTTATGTAAATTATCTTTAAAAAAATTATTTATAATTAATTTTATCAATTAAAGTTATAATATTTTTGTAAAATACTTCGTATGAAACATAATTTTAATTGAGATATTTAATAAAATAACAAATAATAAATAAATATTTTCAATACAACAAAGCTGGTAAGTTATATCCAATATTTTACAAATTATTTTATTTCAAAATTCTTTAGTTTAATTAAGGTAGTCGATTTCTTAATAATTCCTTGAATGGTAGAATCGTTCGATTAATATAACAAATAAAATGAGGATTACTGTAAATTAAATTTTAAATTGAAAATTTAACCAAAATAACATAATTAAAGTAGTAATAATAATAATTATAATTTATATAAAGTAATGTTCTAACTGATATATAGATTAGGATTTTGATGTTTAGATTGAATTTAAATTTGAATAGGAATTTTT
>CANYCX014314046.1:0-15270 GCA_948193385.1 Breynia disticha f. nivosa | reverse complement strand
TCCAACCTAAATCTTCTCATTAAACTCCTTTTTTTCTTCCCTTCTACTCCAAAGAACCCTTCATTTCTTCAAATCTAGGGTTTATATCTATTTAAGTCTTAAAAAATTTTGTTGGATCATAAACATTGAATTTTTATCAAGAAATAAACAAGCCCTTTATTTTTATAAATCTAGGGTTCAAAAACCACAAAGCCCTTCATTTCTATAAATCTAGGGGTTCAAAAATTTTTAATCTTTTTCACTGAAATCCATGTGACATCGCAAAAATTGAATCTTTATCAATAAATAAGCAAAACCCTTTTATTTTTCTCTCTGTAAAAACCATAAAGTCCTTCATTTCTTTAAATCTAGTGCTTGAAAAATCAATCTTAAGCTTTAAAAACCATGTTGGATAATAGAGATTGAATTCTTTTGAAAGGAAAATAAGTTTTGAAGGAATGTATAGGGAAAGAAGTGGAATTGGTGGGTCGTCAAGATCGGAACTAATGGGGGGTCCACTTGATCGGAAACGTATAAATGATGCGTTAGATAAGCATTTAGAGAAATCTTCACCTTCAACTTCAAGAGCTTTGAATAATAAAGAAAAAGAGAGACTTTCAGTGCCTTCAACTTCTACTGGAAAATCTCAGCTTGATCATCGTGATTCTCGCTCTGTTTCACTCACTAAGAATAAGTGTTCTGATGGTTAGTGTTTTTGGGATCTGGGTTGTGGTTTTTTGTTGGAACTGTTTTGGTGTTGTAATCTGGTTGTGTTGGACTTATGTTGCGTTTTGTTGGAAGTTCTTTTTTTTTGTTTTGTTTTGAAGTCTTGAAGTTCGATGCAATTTAGGGTGAGTTGTTAAAATGGTTATTTTGAACTGTTAAGGAAGTAAATTTTAGTTAGTTGCCGGTTCTATTTTATGGGCATGTTTCTAGTCATTTCACTGGCGAGATTTTTGTGCCTGACGTTTTAATTTGAGCATTTGTGTTTGGATTTCGTGATAATATTGATGTTCAAGTTCAGATGTCATTATAGTTAGTAAATGATTATGATATGCAGCTTTGACAGTAGTTCTGTGATGTTAAATCTCACATTTTTTTTTGTTATCAGTGAATGCTTCGACAATTACGATTATTTTAGTGTCCAGAAGTTTTCTGCAATTCAGGTTGAGCTTTGGAGGTTTACGAAAGTAATTGTAGTTAGTTATTAAAGCTACTTCCGCATGCACGCGATAAGTATGCGATTTTATTGGCGAGCTTTTGGTGTCTGATGTGTTTTATTTGCACATATGTATTTGGAATTTGTGTGAAAAATGATAGTCTTAGCAATGGTGATGGGTGCAATTTCAATTCTCTTAGTCCCAAGTCTTTGATGATCATGATGTGCAATTGTTGACTATAGATGCGTGGCGTTGAATTTGTCACTTTCTTTGTCAGAAACTGGATGAGGACTTGGATTCTTTTGTGAAAGTTGTTGTGGTTGCTTGATATCTTGGACTTTTGCTGACATTTTTTCTTTGTTTTGAATGAACCACAGAGGAATCTGAGACTGATAGTGAAGAATCAGACGTCAGTGGTTCTGATGGAGATGATACATCTTGGATTTCTTGGTTCTGCAATTTGCGAGGAAATGAATTTTTCTGTGAAGTTGACGATGAGTACATCCAGGATGATTTCAATCTATGTGGACTGAGCAGTCAAGTACCATATTATGATTATGCGCTTGATCTAATTTTAGATGTTGAATCTTCTCATGGTAAGCATTTTCTTGAAGTACATTTGTTGGCCTATGTTAATTGCAGAATGTTGAATCTTCAGAAGCAGAACCTTTATTATGTGTGCTTTTTTGTTGATGGAACATTACCATTTGATATGCACTCCGTGTGCTCTACCTATTCTGTTTACAATATTTTGATTGCCCGTGATTCCGAGCATGAGACAATAATCATAGTCATAGTTTCATAGGGAATGCCAATAATAATGGCACATTTGTGTCTATTATTTACCCTTGCATTGTCGAAAATTAATGAATATTAAATGAATTACATTAAAAATCTCAAAGTTGTAAGGTGGCTCTTGAGTCTTGTGGAAAGTCTGTTGTGCTGAATAATACATGTTGTCTCCAACTGCTTTGTTCATGGTGTGCTAAGTGCTGCTTTATAATTGTGCATTTCTCAGGTGATATGTTCACTGAAGAACAGAATGAATTGGTGGAATCTGCTGCCGAGATGCTGTATGGTCTTATTCATGTGCGATACATACTGACTAGCAAGGGAATGTCTGCAATGGTGAGATTTGTAATTAGCATTTTTTTGCTTTTACGTATCTGTTTATGTGAATCATGTTCATTTAATCATTTCAAATTTCGTGGAATCTTATGCCAGTTGGAGAAGTATAAAAACTATGACTTTGGAAGATGCCCACGTGTTTACTGCTGTGGACAACCCTGCCTACCAGTTGGTCAATCTGATATTCCCCGTTCGAGTACTGTTAAAATTTATTGCCCAAAATGCGAAGACATATATTACCCTCGTTCGAAGTACCAAGGCAGTATCCTTGATTCTCCTGATTATGTCTAAATCATGTTGTGCACGCTAACATGTTGCGTTATTTAACTTTAACTATCATTCCAGGCTTGCTGTGTCGGCATACCATCTTGCATTGTTTCATTCACTTCTGCAAAGAAATATCGGAATTATTACTTCTGATTTTCATTTTTTCCGAAATTGATTGTGCTTATCAGATATCTTGTCGTTAGCTTGTGTCTTCTGCCACTATACTTTGATAAGCCATGTTAACAATGCTTTCTTTTGCTTTGTAATTTGTGAAAAATTCTTTGACATCACACAGACATTGATGGAGCTTACTTTGGAACCACATTTCCGCATCTATTTCTGATGACATATGGTCACCTAAAGCCGCAAAAAGCAGTGCAGAGCTATGTTCCAAGAGTTTTTGGCTTCAAGCTTCACAAACCTTGACAACGTTGCAAGCCGCACGAGTTTCTGAGACATTCCAAATGCTGAGATTGTCCCTTGCCATGCACGTTTCCTGTGGAACGAACGAACCTATTTAACGAGGTAAATTTCCAGGAGTTTGAAAAAGAGTACAATTGCTTTCCCATGAAAATTGTTCACTATGAAAACAAGTATTAGTTAAAATGTGTTTTTGAAATTTTTATTTGTTGTATTCAACAGCTCGTATCTGTAATCGTAATTTTGTTTTCGTGGGGTTAATTACTGTTTGCGTAACTTGTTTCCCCAGTTTTTTCCATCATTCATCAGCATCACGATTCATGTCCCATCGCAAAACCTGTTTTTTAGACATGTTTGTGAAGTTGTTTCAGTGATGCCAATATTTGATTAGTGGATATACAGTTCATTGCCTTGGATATGGCTTCCTTTAAATTGATTGTCTTAGCCACCCCATACGTCACCTCACCTTCGTTGAGGACAATTCAGGCTCAGAGCGGGAGACATAGCTCATGCCTTGCGAGAGTTATTTTGTTGGAAATCAAACTTGGATCCCCGGTTGAACCTTACGGGGGCCAAGTTGTCAGCTCGACCAACATCTCGTGGGTTGGTATAATGACCGTGTGGGGTTGTTTTGAGTGTTTTAGGACAGAATGGGCATGGCCTTGTCCTTGTTGAGTGCCGCAGGTTTTATGGTCCCTGAAAATCTTCAGCGGTCAACTATGCCTATGCGTATGCCTCCCATGCATACATGTGAAGTTCATTTGGTTGGTACAACAACCAGAAATGGAAAATCTAGTGATCGTAGATAATATTAATGTCCAAAATGAAGCCTAGAATTGTAATAATTTTAGCCAGAAAGATAAGCATTAGAAGACTGCCATCATTGGTCCCCCAATCCAAACCAAATTAAGTGAAAGGAACAGGTGAATCTAAATCCTTTGATGGTAGCAAATTGAAGTCGAGAACTGTCTCTGAGAATACAAGTTACGTTCATGTCGTTTTCGTCGATATTTTATAATAAAATTGATGGGAAAATATCTTTCTTTTTGGTTGGTATCGTCATGATGGGCTGTTTTTGATACAGAATTGATGGATGAAGTAGAAGATGGCCTCTTATCTTGAACTAATCCATACAAAATTCTTTGACCTTCCACATTGTTCTATGTATGTAATCGTAATCGAGTCGAGTTGAGTCGGTTTTCACGTGAGAACTCCCTAATTTGTATTCCTTTGTCCGTACAACACATTTCTAACTAAAATGTTGTAACACGCTTTATTATAGTATTGAAATAGTCACCATTCGCCAATGTGTCGAGAAATTGAAGATTCGAATGAATTTGTAGCGCATTGGTATAAGAGTCAACTCCGATCTTAGCGATCGCAAATGAAATAACTTGGCCAAAAGAGATTGAACTAGTATAATGAATTCCATCAAGACTAGTACAGTTTGAAATTGAATCAAAGAAAAGAAGAGAATAAGTCATAATCCAACTAGAACATGTTGTGGGAGTGGCATATGAGTAATTTGAGAACGCAAGGGGGGCTATTTTGGAAGGTATTAAGAAATAGGAAAAAAGAGAAGCCACGTAAGCAAAAATAGAGACGTGGAGGGAGTTGATTGGATCTTTCTAACAACCATTTTGACAGATTCCTTTGTCGTTCTCTCCAAGTCGGGAAAAGCGGCTGCCTTCCGATACTACCTATGAAATTTCTATATTCCATCAATGCCCTTCCCTTTTTACCTAAATTACTAACTTAATTTTTAGTCTCTTTTTTTTTTTTGGCCTTTTTCAATCCTCTTGCTTAATTCCTTCTTATACAAACATCTTATAGTTGGATCTCGTATCGCTTAAAAGTCGATGTTGATATTTGTTTATAAACACTTTCTTTCTTTAACTTGTTGAGACGATATTTTACGACAAAACTGTGAGGGTTATCAAACATCTAAATACTTCAAATTTGTTGGTATTTTGATACTCTCCATCTTAAACGTTTATACACAAAAATTGTTCTTTATATTAACAAAAAAAAAAGCCTAGCTAGAGAAAAAAATTTCAAGCACAAAAAATTTTAGGTGGTGAATTACATGATTATAGAACTATCAATCCGTAATTATGTCGTATTTTTTTTATTAAATATTTATTTATTATAATGGTATTACACGAATTAAATTCATGTAATTTGTATCGTGCTATAAATATGTATCCACAAATCGTATTATTGTATTAAAAATTGATAGCTCTTATATGTATGGGCATAGGATTTATTGCATATGATTATGTTACATAATGAAGGTGCATTTAATAATTTTGTTAGTAATAGATTGCAAGTTTAGAAAAAAAACATTTATTATATTTTTCCCAAATAAAGAATCTTGGGTGTAATAATTATCCATCAACACATCATTAATCCGTAATTAGGGTTGCTGAAGAAGCATTATCTCCTTAATTTGATTACTTTTATGTGAAGGCTATAACAGAAATTACACCATAAACTCTTTAAAGCCCCACAAATCACTCTCCACTGGTAAACTCTGACAATTATACCCTTCATTTCCCTTCCTTATTTCAACCACTGTCTCTCTCCCTTCCTCTCTTTCAAACCCAAGAAAACTGTCAAGAAATTGGAAGATTATGTAATGCATCAAAAGAAATCAGAAGTCCAAATCGGAAAAGAAAGCACCGGCGTCTCTTCCGATTATAACCCTACTCCACCACTACTCCTCTCTTCTCCACATCTCTACATCGAAACCCCTACTCCTACAAATGACCAAATTGCCCCTTCTCCGCAATCGTCCTCCTCATCCACGCCCTACAAAAGAACTTTCTTAACAACTCACCATAATAATACGAACCCAATTCGCGTAAACTCCATTTCTAAATCCCCAACTATCTACCACTTCACCACCGCCTCTGTACACAATCAAAATCAATCTTTTTTCTCTGTTAAAATCGCTTTTAAATCCGCTGCGTTTCGATTTCTCAGGAGATTTAATCATTTGAGGACTTTGCGCCTTCATCTTAGATTGATTTTGCTGTTATCTTTGCCTTTGTTTTATTTTCTAGTTTCGCATCCGAGTCATTCTTTTGTTCTTGATTTTTTTTCGGCTTTTGCGTTTTCTTTAGCTTTATTGTTCTCTTTGAATTTAGCTCTTCCGAGATTGCCCTCAATTCGGCTTTTTTTAGCTCGGTCTTTTCCAATCAAGATTAATTCAAAGTCTAAACTTGCAAGGCAGCAACTTCCCGTGTTTTGGTCTATTGGGTCGCGGCAAAAGCCTGAAAAAAGAGCGAATTCGGGTTGTTGGGTGCAGGTTTATAGTAACGGAGACGTGTTTGAGGGAGAATTTCATAAGGGGAAGTGTTCAGGGAGTGGAGTTTATTATTATTATATGAGTGGGAGATATGAAGGGGATTGGATTGATGGCAAATATGATGGGTATGGCGTCGAGACGTGGGCAAGAGGGAGTAGGTATAGAGGGCAGTATAGACAAGGGCTCAGACATGGGTTCGGAGTTTATAGGTTTTATACTGGAGATGTTTATGCTGGAGAATGGTCTAATGGGCAGAGTCATGGGTGTGGAGTGCATACTTGTGAGGATGGGAGTCGGTACGTTGGGGAGTTTAAATGGGGGGTTAAGCATGGTCTCGGGCATTATCATTTCAGGTAATGAATCCTTGGCGATTTGTTGTGAATTTTGTGTGTGTTTTGTTATGTTAATTTTGATATCGTAGAAATGGTAGTGCATTAAGAGTGTTATTGAAAAGTTTAATATTGATGTCACAGAAATGGTAGTGCATTGAGAATGATATTGAGATATTTAAGTTGTATATGATAGAAATGATAGGGCATTGAAAGGGATATTGAAATGTTATTGAGAAGCATTGTGGCTAAGATTTTCACTTGAAAACGCTAGAATGAGATTAATTTGGGAATTGTGCTGATAAATTTGATAATAGTAATGTATTAGTTAGAGCAGATTTTGGTGGTCCGAAAGATCTGTGCATATTATAAGTACACATTCTGACTTGCTATTGCATGGTCTAACAATGTCTCTGTTTACTTATAGAAATGGAGATACATATGCTGGCGAGTACTTTGCAGATAAGATGCATGGATTTGGTGTATATCGTTTCGCAAATGGCCATAGGTACGAGGGTGCTTGGCATGAAGGAAGACGACAAGGGCTTGGAATGTACTCATTTAGAAATGGGGAGACTCAATCTGGTCACTGGCAAAATGGAGTTCTTGATGTCCCAAGCACACAGAATACTACTTATCCTGTATCTCCTGTTGCTGTATACCATTCCAAAGTGCTTAATGCAGTTCAGGTATTTTCTTCTTAAAACTCTTCTTAATCTCTTTGCAAATTTTGTCGGTAGAAAACTAAAGCATTCGTTAGTAATTATCTTACAGCTTGCGTCTTGTTTTTCGGTTTTTGAATTTTACAAAGGAATTCAGTGGCTTTAAGCGATAATCACGTGATCTCAAGTGATTTCGATACCATTCTTTTAGCATAAAAATTACTTTATCATTGATGTTCCATTTCGGTTTTCAATTATTTGGGTATGATTTATATACTTGTTTCTTGCCTTGACTGATCAGTTATCATGAATGAGACACTCTATTGGAAATTCGGTTAAACTTCTGTTAACTGCATCTTACTTTATTAAAAAAAAAGCATCTGCTATATTTTGTCGCGTTAGGGTACATCAATTGAATGTGAATGACACAGATGCCTTGCATTTCTTTTTTCCTTTTAGGATAAGCGGCATTATTGAGAAAGATTTACGGAAAATGTGATGTAAATGACAAACTCCCGTGCTTTCTTCTCTCTTATTTTTCCTTTGCATGAGATGTGGAAGATTTTATTGGTTTAAATCATTATCTTGGCTATTTGTTTTTGTCGTTCAGGAAGCACGGCTTGCAGCAGAAAAGGCATACGACGTCGCAAAGGTGGATGAAAGAGTCAATAGAGCAGTGGCAGCGGCTAATAGGGCAGCCAACGCGGCCAGGGTAGCGGCAGTTAAGGCAGTCCAGAAACAAATGCATCAAAGTAACAATAACGACAACATTCCGATCCCAATAGTGTGAGTTTTCGTAGCTGATGTTTACGACCCTAATGAGAGCAGCCAGAGGAGAAAGGTTTGCGTTATTTCCCTTTTCAATTGCTTTACACTACTCGGCGGCCAGTTTCCTTAGAGAGGCAACAAGCCTGAAACAGTTGGATATGGAGGAAGATGGATGCCATGGTCTAGATTTATAATTTTGTTTGCTTTGAGTTGACATCGTCGTACTTGGAAATTGGGAAATGGAGAAAGAGAAAGCGTGCCATTATGGGGACGATCTATAACTTTTTCTTGCATTGGTAGGTTTTTGTAAAGAAGAGTTAGATGTAATATAAAAATGCTGAAGCGCTGGTGAAACCAGGTTTCAGCTGTGTTGTATGAACTGATATTGGCATCATCTTGGTTGGTGTAAATGATGAGTTCATCTTCTTCTTTTTTCCATGTTTTCTGTTAATTTTTTTTATTTACAAAGCTCATTCTCGGATTCGCAATCGACTTGTTCCAATGGAACTGAAGCCAAACAAATCCGTCATAATTTTTTTATGGTTCGGTTCTAACTATCTTGTTCTGTCTCATCTTATCCCATCCATAAGAACCGAAATTAAAAAAAATGTTTTTAGTAGCAGAAAAAAATTAATAAATGAGAAATTAATAAAATACTTACGTAAGATTTATGAATAAAAATATTCTAAGCTTGATCATGAACTCAATATAGAAAGGTTGAATCATTCAAAAAAGAATCGTAACAAACTTGTCTTAATTAGAAAATGAAAGAATATGTAGTGATTAAGATAGATTGGATAAAATAGAATGAATATAAGATAATCATTCTTCTCATAATAAATTAGACATGTCTTAAAAGGGCAACAAAAATTAACTAAATATATCCTATTAACTTAATATTAAAATTACTTTTTTAAACAATTTTAAAAAATTATTTGTGAGGTAATTATATAATATTAATATATAAAAAAATTAATAAATACATAAAGTATAATTTAAATAAATAAGTTTATTTGCTTTCAATAATACTTCTAGTCACTATGCTAATTGCCTTAGCAAATTGCAATATATCAATATGTTTTGCCTTCCTTAATGATCTCAATACAAAATTTCAATGATTAAATTTTCCTCAAGTGCACAATTTTGACTAATTGTTCTTTAGAATCACAGATTTCAAAGATTCAAATATATCTGATTCGTTTCATAATATGTAAGAGAACATGGCAGACGTCAATGGTTGATTCAGGAAACGCAACAGCTGAATTTACATCTGGATTTGACTTGTTCTTTTCAGTCAATGTACTGACAACACTTGTAATATACCCACCAATAGCAGAAAAACTTGAACGAGTATCAGGTTCAGCAAGATTTTGATTCCGAAAGTCCTAAAGATTCATGTTCTAATGCAAGTTTTGCAAAAAAATCCTGACTTTCGGAGCTCACAAATTCAATCCTGAAAGATTCGCACAGAGAGTTGCTGTTGTTTGAAGGTGACAGCACATTTGCACAACCAAGTTTTGACTTTAATGGGATCTTGTTCCTTTTTAGTTAGCTAGTTTGGCAATTTTCAATTGTATCTCAAGTTTCCTTTTTGGTGAAATGTGGCAGCACATCGTTGCTCAGAATGCAAAATTACATTTTAATACATTTTACTGTGTATCTGATCTTAAATCTCGGATAGTCACATGAACTCACGAGTTCCAACTCTGGCTTTAGCTTAATCCTATTTAGCCAACTCTAGCATTCCATCACTTATTCATCTAATAAATTGTCTCCAAACGATTAATCACCAAGAAAACCAGAGATATGAGAAAGCTCGTGTTATCTGTCGCATTTGGTGGGTTTCTAGGATTGATGTTCTATGTCTACTGCGTTTTTGTGTTGCGTCTGAAGAGGCTAAGATCACGGCTTGAGAAGCAAGGCATAAAAGGACCTTCCTCTCATTTCTTGTTCGGAAACCTCGTTCAAGTATTCGGCTCATATAAATATAAGAAGATACAGACAAAAACTGGTATTCATGATCATAATTGACTTGGAAATGCTTTTCCATCTATCGAAAAGTGGCGAAATGAGTATGGTGTGCATAATCTCTTCTTCTTTCTTTTCTGAAATTAAAGAATCCAATAATTATGATTATTAAGTTCACTGTGTGTGTGTGTTGCAGGGTCAATATTTATGTATTGGTTTGCACATAAACCCATAGTATGCACAAGTGATGTAAATATGGTGCGAGAATTATGCCTTTCTACATCTTTCAATGTAGTTAAGCCTTCTATGTTATCTGAATACATGGAACCCCTTCTGGGTAAGGGCATTATAACATCAAATGGCTCAATATGGAAACATCACAGAAAACTGGTTGCTCCCTCTTTGTATCCTGATAGAGTTAAAGTAAGCCACACTCACTGTTCTAAGTCTTCTGTCATGTTTTTTTTTGGTTGATTAGTAAGCTAACATTTGTTGTGTATATGGAAGGATATGGTGAAACTTATGGTGGAATCAACTCTCTCCATGTTGTCTTCATGGGAAAGTAGGATTGAGAGTGAGGGTGGAACTGCAACAATGGTAGTTGATAAGGATCTGAAAGGCTTAACCGCTGATATACTTTGTAGAGCTTGTTTTGGATCCAATTATTCCGGAGGAGAAAAAATATTCTCCAAGCTCGAGTCTCTAGTCCATTTGCTGACAAAAAACCCAATTTTACTTCTCCCTGTCTTGAAAAACATACCAACTAAAACTAACAGAACTGTGTGGAAGCTGAGAAAAGAGGTTGATTCACTTATATTAGATGTTGTAAGGCAACGTGCTCACGCTACCGCAGGAGAGAAAGATCTGCTGCAAATGATTCTTGAAGGTGCAAGAGCTGGTGATAGTTCTGGATTTGATTTCTCTTATGAGAAGGAAATTGTGGATAACTGTAAGAACGTATATTTGGCTGGTTCAGCGACCCCTGCAGTCGCTCTTATACGGATAATGGCTATGTTGGCTGCAAATCCTGTCTGGCAGTCTCGTGCTCGTGCTGAGGTTCTTGATATTTGCAGTGATGGTCGTCCAAATTCAGATTCGATTCAAAAGATGAAAATTGTTAGTTCGCAGTGCACAATATCTTAATATATTTTGAGTTGATATAATATTGTTTGTTGCAATTTATACTAGCTAACTTCTTTGTTTTTCATATGCTATGTGGCAGATGTCGATGGTGATTCAGGAAACACTGCGACTTTATCCACCTACAGTTTTTCTTGGGAGATACTTAGTTGAAGACGTAAGTTTTAATGGCATTTTGATTCCAAAAGGATCAGGGATACACATTCCAATCCCGCCACTGCACCACGATCATGATTTATGGGGACATGATGCGCATGAATTTAATCCTGAAAGATTCTCGCAAGGACTTGCTCATGCCTGCAAGGTTCCGCGAGTGTATGTTCCATTTGGATTCGGAAACCACATCTGCACGGGCCAGAACTTCGCCATGACAGAGCTCAAAGTGGTCATGTCTCTCATTCTGTCAAAGTTTCAGTTTTCTCTTTCGCCATCTTACGTCCACTCTCCCATACATCAGATCCTTTTATTTCCTGAGCATGGACTTAGCCTTTGTATCAGTAGACTGTGAGTGTGTTTACAGAATTATGTCGCAGCAGTACAGCTGTTCTTTAGTTGTGAAAAGAACATGGTTCTTTTGTTTTATGTTTAATCCACGTGACAATAAATAAATTAGTGATTAACTCTAAAGCTGAATTACAGATGGATTTGACTTGTACTTAAAGATTTCAATGTACTAGCAAACTCTTGTTCAGGTCTGCAAGAATGATGTACCAGATGCCTCCAGACCTTGGCTTATAAGAATGGTGATTCAACAAACATTACGCCTATAACCTCAAACAACTATTCTGGGCAGAGAAACGTGCACCTATATCAGGTGCAGCAACATTTTGATGCCAAAAGGCATAATGAGTCAGTTCCAATGCCAGTTTTGCACCTGAATCCAGACATATGGAGAGCTGAAGGTGACAAATTTATTTCTGAAAGATTCTCAAGGGGCACCTGCGAGAGTTTCTGAAATTATTTTAGTATCACATTTGCCTGTTTAATAAACATGTCATGTTTGTGTTTAAAAATTAGACCTATTTAACAAAAGGTTCTTGTTCATATTACATGTAAATGTGTCATAACAATAAGTTGACACGACATGAACGCAAACGTGACAAACGGACTCAAGTTTAGCTTAATCAATCCTCGCTCTAACACGAAACTGCCCTTTGAAGTAAAACTTTTTACTGGCTTTGTAACATATTTTCTATTCTTCAATATTTGTGAATCTTTCTTTTCTTCTTAGACTGAATATAAATAGAATTACTTGCTCTTTTTGCAATCATGGCATCATCCAAATTTTCCTCAATCGGTGCATGTATAGGTAATGAAGTTGGCACTTTTCAGCTGCTTTTTTTGGCTTAGAAAGATTCCATATTACTTGTTTGGGTTCCCTAATCTGCATCTAAAAACATATGCACCTTCTCTATTATTTTAGTCTGTTAAGAAATTGAGATAAAAATAATGCAAAAACAAGAGAAAACAGTATAGGAATTTAGGTGGTTCGATGACGGTAATTCATTTTACTGTATCTGATCTTAAATCTCGGATAGCCACATGTACTCACGAGTTCCAACTCTGGCTTTAGCTTAATCCTATTTAGTCAACACTAGCTTTCCATCACTTATTCACTCTAATAAATTGTCTCCGAGCGATCAATCACCAAGAAAACCAGAGATATGAGAAAAATCGTGTTGTCTGTCGTATTTGGTGGGTTTCTAGGATTGATGTTCTATGTTTACTGGGTTTCTGTGTTGCGTCCGAAGAGGCTAAGATCAAGGCTTGAAAAGCAAGGCATAAAAGGACCTTCCTCTCATTTCTTGTTCGGAAACCTCGTTCAAGTATTTGGTTCATATAAATATAAGAAGATACAGACAAAAACTGGTATTCATGATCATAATTGGCTTGGAAATGCTTTTCCATTTATTGAGAAGTGGCGAAATGAGTATGGTATGCATAATCTCTTCTTGTTTCTTTTCTGAAATGAAAAAAATCCAAGTCCAACTATTATTTTTTTTTTTTTTAAAAGTCCTACCCCCACTCGCTCCAACCCAGCTAGGCTGACCTCGAGGTCGTGGGGCATTCGATCCTAGACAACCCAGCTAGGCTGGCCTCTCCAAAATGGAATGAGTGCATTTCATTAATGGCAACATTAAAGGGTGTCAATGGACCCGTATACATAGTTTGATTTGCTTACAAAATCAGACGGAGAGCCTAAACTGTCATAGTAAACTAGTTGTAATACATGTAGGGGTAAATGATAAATCTCCTGAAACACATAACTCCTGCGCCACAGACTCTCTTTTGCTATCCAATGCGCAGCTTCATTTGCAGCACGGAGAACATGACCACACTTGATATCTGAGAACTCCGCAAGTAGTTTTCGGTTTGTTCCTGCCTTTCCAGTGATTCTCCTCGTTAATCGCCAACACCGCAAGTTGAGAATCTGATTCCAAAAGTACCTGCCGGAAGCCCTTACTAATAACCCATTTCAATCTGTAAAGAATCCCCCAAAGCTCCTCGAACAGGGGTGAGCAAAGACCCAATCCCACCTGGAAGCTGCCCAGCACGTAACCCAAGTCATCCCTAATCAATCCACCTACAGCACAACATTGGTTTACCTCACTAACAGCTGCGTCAACGTTCAACTTTACCCAGCCAACTGGAGGCCTCTGCCAACACACCATTTCCTTCCTACACTCAGAATTTGAAGCCTGCAAATGAGAAAGAGACCTCACGGCTTGCAAGTAGTTTCTTGACTAGACCAAAGTTTGGCTCTTGAGGCCAGAAAACAAAGATTTTCCTTCCAGTACCAATTTATTTTGAGCTTTCCAAATTTGCCATAGCATGATTCCAAATACCAGTGGCCAACTTAGCTGTGAGGAGATTAGCTTCTTCTATCCAATCCTGCAGATTCATATCAAAAAAAGTTCTTGTCAGTACTGGGGGCATAATTGACAGCCACACTTGCTTGGCTTTATCACAATCCCTTAAAGCATGCAACACAGTCTCAACTTCAGCATTACAGATCGAGCAACAAGGGGACGTTGAGATCTTCCTTCTAAATAGCTGTGAGTTAGTTAGCAACTTCCCTTTAGATGCTAACCATAAAAACGTGCGAACTCGCGGATGTCCTTTCCATTTCCACAAACGTTTCCAGTTCATCAGATGTGGTCCGGGGCTCTGCAACTCATTTCCTGACATATTTTCTATAGCAGAAGAAAGAGTAAATTTGCCAAATACAGAATGTTTCCATATGCGACTATCATTTGGCCCATTTGGATCGGGGGCATGGCAGCCTTGTAACCTGGAGATGATGTCTTCCGGAAGCCATTGCATTGCTTGATAAAGGCCGTTTTGAAACATATCAGCAACTCAGATTTCAGTATTTGGTATTAGTTCAGGACTAGCCACATGTTCAATAAGTGGACTGTTAGGAAAGAAAGCGGAATCAGGTTAATAAAATAACAATTTATAATCTTAAAATAATCTTTCCTGCCCTGTGTAAGTAAATAACCAAAAATAATAAAAACCAGCCATGTAGGCGGTGCCAGCCATGTAGGCGGTAATAAAATTAAGCAACAAATAAATAAAACCAGCCAGATGGCGGTAAACAAAGAAGAATAAGCAACACAAGAAATTTACGTGGTTCACCCTCATACCAGGGCTACTCCACGGGACCAACTCCGAAAAATTTTATTACTCTTCCACAAAATTGTGGGAATACAAAACTCACCCAACAAACACTCACTCTATACATGAGGAAACTTGTGTTTTGAGAATTTTTGGAATGCATTGATTTGGGAGGAGAAGGGGGTATTTATACTAAATTCTCCCCCTTGTAACATATTTCTAAGCAATGTGGGATGGATATCAACATTGTATTAGTATAGAAAAGCTGCATAACTTCAGAGATTGAAACATTTGTTTTGGTCTTTTTTTGGCTAAAATCTGAAAAAGAAAAACAACAATTATTCTTTTCTTGATATTTATATCTATTCAAAATTTGAGAAGTTACCTTTTGTGGAAGATTCTCCTCATTGAAATTGTTTGCTTTTAAATAAGAATTTCATGTTCTTAGTTTTTTTCAAGGGAGAAAGATTGTCATTTCATTTCCATATATTTTCATCTTTAGATTGTACAAATTGATGGTT
>CANYCX014313739.1:0-13188 GCA_948193385.1 Breynia disticha f. nivosa | reverse complement strand
GATTTGGGCATGATTGAATATTCCCCATTCCTTGCCAATAGCTTATTTCTTCATTTGTCATTTTCCTGTACAAAAGAATCATGGGCCGTGCTCCCATTTGGCCCGCTAATCTCAACAATATTTTGGGCTTAAACAATAAGTTGACAGTATGATGTGTTGCACACAACAAGTGAATAATAGGTTGATAATATGTTATTTTAGAGCGAACGAAAAGTTTATAGCTAAATTGGATTAGTTTATAGTTAAATTTTGTTAACTTATTGTCTACTATTAGTCAACATTCATGTTTTTAACTTAAAACATAGTAAAACTGAAATCATATTAATTTGATAATAAGTCGATAAAATGTTGACAATTAATATACTTATTGTCTACTTTTTTGTCAATTAGTTGTCGACAATTGTATTATCAACTCATGGTCAACTGTTGTCTACTAATGGTATATTATATAATGTAGCATTTAAAGAGATGAATATATAGCATGTTGGCATATGTGAAATTGGTTTCAAAAGCTGACATATAAGAAAATCTGGTATGTTTAAGTTGAGATATGTGTTTTTTTAGCGTAAAATTTGCCTTCGTACATATTTGAGTTAAAAGAGTTATCAACGGATCGAATCTATATAGAATATTGAGTAGTTTTACCAAAGCAAAAAAGCACATATTGATCAAACAATTTAAAACAATAACGATACCAAATAAGGCATATATAATATAATAAAACAATATAAGGAATATATAATATAGAAAATTATTTATTATCCTCGCAATGCAATAAAACAGTTTTAAAAATGTCCAAAATTAAGAATATAAAAGAAAAGGCAGAGACCAAATTAACAAACAACAAAGCAAGAAACTTTATCCTCATGGCAACAAGGCTGTGATGAAATTCGCCAATAAAAAAAGTATGTGACTTTATCCTTCTTTAAGCAATAAAAAACCAATGAAAGTTGTTCCTAATAAGAGGAATAGTTAATGATAACACTTATAAAATGGATGGTTGTTTCATTTTCAAGCCCCTCTATATTGACTAAGTTTGTAAGAATTCAAACAATTACTCATTACTTTGGAGACTAAGTTGTGAAGCTCCAAGATTACATGTTTGTGAAAAGGTATACTCCAAATCTAGTTGGGATGATTTTGGCTCCCAATCTCTTGAAAGAGATGTGAAAGGCATTTTAAAAGATCCGATGATGGAAATCATTAAGTTGCGACTCTACAATTTTGGAACTACAAAATAAAGTTGTAACTTTATAATTCACTTCTTTTTTTTCTCTCTCTACTTTTTCTTTCCCAGTTTAATGTACGAGAGAGACATTTTTTTTTTATGAATGATAGAAAGAGCAGTTGGCCTTTGGGATTGTCCTGGAAATTGTATCAAAACCGAAATCGGTTAAATCGTCAATTTGAAAATCTATATGGTTGAACCAGAATATTTACGATTTGTTTTAAGCCAAGAATGATATAATTTTTGTAAAAAAAAATGGTATAATTTTACATAAAAATTGTATTTTCTTAGGCAAAAATAATTTTTTTCATGATTTAATCTTATCCAATATTGTTGTTGATAAAACTCACAAAATTAGTTAAGCTCATTTAAGCCTGTAAACATTACACAAGGTTAAATCAAAAGATTATTAATAGAAAAACGTTACGGATGTCACAAGTATTAATAGAAAGACGTTATTGAGGTTATGCTCATTAATAAAAACACATTAAGAAAACTAATAAAAAAATGTTACAAACGTTATATTGAATTCTATTTATTACACGTACTCTATATAAAGAGATTTAGGATACTTTCAATGAAAGTTCTAACAACCCGAAATAACTATAGAATTATTATTATTTAAATACTAATTTGAGCATCGAATTACGTCCAAATCATATTCTATTTTGCAAGATTCACAATATTGGTTGTGACAGTTAAATTGAGACAACAATTGGCGGTGATCTGTGAAAAAATGAACAAAAAATCTAAATGATGGATGAAACCACGGTAAATGAATGTTGACCTGCATATGTCCTTCTCGATCAAGAAAGTCTTGCACTCTCTCATTTAGCATGTTCTTGCAAGTTCAAGGTGCATGAGATTCAACCAGATGTGAACGAGGTCGTACTAGTATAATATGGAGCCGTGATCAAAGGTCTTGTTACATAAATACAGATCATGTTTGAAGCCGTATTAAAAGATAAAAAAGCATACAAATAGTTATCAAATAAAATAAAAATGAATGAAAAGTAAATGAATATTAAAGTTTTTAATTATTGGCATTTATATTGTATGTTTATGAAAATATAAAGGATCAATAATTAAAAAATGTTAAAAAGTATAATAAGATTATGATTTTACATAAACCCATAAGAATACTCGTAGCAATAATAATAGACAAAGAAAGAACGCACAATAATTTTAACTCAACAACAGAACTACATCCACAATCTCAACTAAATAAAGATTACAATTTTGAACGAAAAAACTGTAAATCATCTAACTCTTACAAAAGATTCAAGCTCAAATTACACCTTACTAGTTAACTAAACTAAGAGTTTTTTGTGATATAGAACAACTAAGGCATAAAACCTATTTATAAGAGAAATATCCTTTATAATTTTACTCCCAAACAATGTGTAATACTTACCACATGTGCAATATATCTCGATCATAAAAGAAGTTGAAAATAGAAGCAAAAATCATTCTTGTTTTGTGTATATAATTTGTGTTCATGAACCCACCCATTGCTTTGCATACAATAAGAAAATGAGTCATCATTTTCATCATTAGCTCCACTCATTCATGCATAATCCAATTACGCTATACATAGTTGACCTCTTGATTAATATTTAATGGCTGTCTGTGTAAAGCATTTTGCAGTCTTTACTTATCAATATACAGAAGACAATGGTGAAAACTTCACATCATTAATGGATTACAATTCCTCAATTTAGCTACCTATTAATTAATTGCTTCAATCATGGTTTCAAATCATATTTATTTACAATCTTTAAACCAAGAATGGTTGAAATAATTTGATTTTCACTTATAGTATATACTCCATCTATTCTTAAATAAGTGTTCTTTTAGCAATGAACACACAGATTAAAAAACGACTTTAATAGATGAAAATGAAACGATTTTGTCTCTATTTAAAATTCAGTGTTTCAATGTATTTGTTGTTGTAGTATTAAAAAAATTTAATACTAAAAAACTTTTTTAGTCTTAGTTTTGAAAAAACGAGATTTCTTTAGTTTTTAGAGAATAAAAACAGAATTTAAAGAGGGGTAATATGGAAAAAAAGTGTTAAATTTCTAAAAACACACTTATTTTAGAATAATTTTTTTAGTCTAAACGAACATTTATTTAAGAAGGGAGAGAGTAAAATAATTTATTAAAACAAACGTCAACAAAATTATTACAGCACTATTCTTTTGATTATATAAATCAGAACACTTTTCATGCAGTTTATATGATTGATTTTCGAAGAAAATATTTCGATATTGTGAAATAAAACAATTATATTCGTCTCAAACAACCTAACTAACTTCTTATGTTGTTAAATCCAAAGCTTGGACCTAAAAAAAAAGAATTTGATTGGTGAAGGAAAATATTCGTACGTAATTTCATTATTTTATTGTATAATAATTTGTATAAAATCGTTCACGTTATATACTTTTCTCTTTTAGGCAGATAGAAACTAAAAACTTATTTATATAAATATAAAAACATTTATACCATGTTTCTAACTTAACATTTAACTATAAATATCATCGTAATTAGTTTTGGTTACAAACAACTCAAAACACATCTACCCAAGATGGATGCAAATGTACACAAAATTTTAGAGAGAACGCCGCATTAACCCAACCTAGTAGACTTGAATGTATGTTTTTAGGGTATGAATGCAAAGATCCAATTAGAGTTGGCAATATAAACCGGACCCGACGGTTTATCCAGTCCCCGTACCTGTTTGACTGGTTACGGGGACGGTTACGGGTATTACCCGAAATTAAATTAGCAGGTTCAGGTCGGGTATGGTATTTTTCAAAATACCCGAACTCGAACCCGAAACCATATCCGGCGGATACCCGTCGGGTAATAACCGAACTCGTAACCAACGGGTATCCGTAGTAGAATACCTAAACCCAATATTACCTAAACCCGACGGATATCCCCGTTACCCGACAGGGACGGGAATGGTAGATAAAAACCCATCCCCGTCGGGGACGGAGACGGGGTCGGCTACGGGTTTCGGGGAATGGGGTCCCCGCACATACCCGTCCCCGTTGCCAACTCTAGATCCAATATACTGAATCTGAAAAGATAGAATTAATAAAAAAGGTGAGCAAGCTCACAATCTAATAAGTATACAAACAAGACACTCAAATAATTATACTTAAAATGATATGCAAATTCATTCATATATTCATTCAGACTCATTAAATCTCATCTTAATGTTTTTATCATTTTACAATACTATCAAGTACGTATAACATTAGTATTCATCGAAAACTAGTATTTCATGTATTCACATTCATTTCATCACATTTGATTATACGGTCATGTCTTTACCCACGTAATCCAGAATAAAATCAAGAGAATTATACAGTCGATTACACACTCATGTCTACCAATCACATGGTTTGATTAAAGTTTGTGTCTTTTTCTGTATAACTCCAATTAGAGTTCTAACTAGCCACAGTACCCGCGCGATGCGGCGGAATGTTATATATTATAATTGTATTGATTAATTTTACAATATATGCAAAAGAAAAAAATTAAAACAAATATTGATAATATTAAAAAATAAGTAAACATTAAATAAAATAATTTTTTTTTCATTATATATGTGCATTACATATGTCGGAAAACTTTTTTGTAGAAACTTTTTTTTATATAGAATCATATACATAGTTTTGTTTTTGCTCATGTGTATCTTCCAACCACATGTGTTTTTTACTCTGAAAGTAGCAATATACATTTTTTTACGATGAAAATCAGGCTTAGAGATGCAACACTAACATACAAAAGACGCTCATTAGCTCTAGTTGATAACAGTAGAGAAGCAAATAACTAATAGAAGCCATCTTTTCTGAAACTTAAAAGGTAATATGATAAAATAATTCTTGTAAGATTTTTTTTTGAACTTAATCTTTTTGAGTGCACCTTTGTTGCTAGATAGTTCACTTTTTCTGTGCGCTGCAACAGAAAATTAAATTTAATAAAATTATAATATTTAAAAATAAATCATATAGAAAAAAAATTATTTAATATGTTTTTAATATAGATTTCAGAATACTTTCTTGTATACCATATAATTGTAGAATTGTAGATTTCACATTAATTATCGCATATGAGTATTTTTAAAGCAAAGAATTAAAATATGGAGAGTTTCTTAAAATTATACATATGATAATTATGATAAATAATTGATATTCACTAAATAATAAATTATATATATTATAATTATGGATTATTGTCTTAATTAATTAAGTTTAATCTGTTAAAAAAAATAAATTAATTAAATTTTTCTTATTAGAGGAGGATTGACATGAAGCAATTTAAAAATAATAGTTTATTTATGATTTAAAGATAATTATCGTAATATAGAAACACATTAAAATTTAAATATTTATCTTAAAAGATATTATAAATAAAAAAATCTTTATTTTTAATTAAGTTATTTTAATGATGCCAAATTTCAAAAAAAAAAGGTCAAATGTCATGATTTTGTAAATCTTCTTTTCCTCTAGTATAATAGATTGTTCCAGCGCAATGCGGCTGGATGATATATATTACGATTTAATTATTTTATAAATTCAAATTATAAAATATTTTATCTATAAATTATTTTATCAAAAAATTAATTGAATATTCAAAATATAATAATAAATAAATATATTAAATAAAAAAATTAACACTCAAACAAGCTCAATTCATTATACAAAAAGAATCAAATATTGGTTCTTTTGATTTCTTGATTTTATATCTATTTATGCAAAAATTCCTTAAGTAGTTTTTTTTTTCTTTAAATATGAAAATATATAATTGTATTGGACTTATTGATGATACTCATGTGCATCCTTTTGTGCCTCAAAATGATCAAGTATGATTCATTGGACGAAAAAGAATACCAACATAATATCACGACGGTTTGTAGTTTCAATATGCAATATCACTTTCGTCTTGGCAGAATATAAGGGGACAAACATGATAGTTGCATTTTTTTTTCAAAAACTATTTATAAAGAAAAATTGAAGTTTCTCTCACTATTCCATGTGATTATTTTATTTTACAATATTATTATTGTGATTATTTTTAATTTATTTATCTTAATTTGACATTTATATAAAAAAATATTACTTGGTTGATGCTATTATCTGTAGGTTATAGAATATTTTGGACCATAAAGAACAATTAGGTATCATCTTTCAATATTTCAGTGTGGTCAACCACTTATTTGATATCAACAAATATTTAACAAGGTGAATTTATCTCATAAAAGTTGTATTAAGAGGACTTTTAAATTTTGAAAAAAAAAATGGAAGATTTTTAAAATGAAATAGATTAAATCCTATGTTATGCCATGTCCTATGGAGCAGGGGCACCGCTTACAGTAGAATGCACCAGAGGGTATCTTTTAACCAGATTGGGAATCCTTTTTTTCAGTATGGTCATCAGATGGGCAAGAATTTTGAACTCATTCTTTTGCCAGTTCTGAAAGAGTCAAAAGCGAAGAGAAAGAAATTCAACCAACGAGTAGGTCATGCTGGTCTGGAATTCTGTTCTTAATGAGATATGGAGATTGTAATATCGGAGTAGGTCTTGGGCTAATAGTGGTGCAGATGGCGAAGATTTTAAAAAAATTCTTTCGAGCAGACTTAAAAGTCGATGCCTACGTATAAACTAACTCAATATGCCATTCTCATTAGGTTTAAGCTCTCTTGGGTGGTTGTAAGGAAAACTCGGTCTCGCTTTTGGTGAGTGCGCTTAAGAGATATGCCTTTATATGTTTTGCTATACAAACAAACATAATTCTTGTTTCAATGACATGCATAATTTTATAACACAACATAATTTAGTATATCCCACATTTATTAGAGTTTATGCAGTGGAATAGCAGCTATAGAGAAGTGGATGGAGTCTGTAATCAAATGGTTGTAAGTTTGTAGACACGAAAAAGTTATCGATAGACATATGTATTCATTATGAAGACATCAATTGAAGCTTAATTTTAAAATTATTATTTAATTTTTTATTCAATATTTAATTGAATAAAAATATTTTTACATTTTAATTATTTAAATATTTTTAGAAACATATAAATTATCCATTACGTCATTTTATGTAATTACTAGCTTTGACAGGCATTTCTACCAAACATGAGCCAAATTGCTTATTTACTTGCGGCATTTTTTGCCAACAACAAACTTTTTTATTCTACAACACTAAAAAAAAGTACATTTTTTCAACAAAATACCAAACAAATCACAATAAAATATTAAAATCTCTACTATCTTAAATGTTTTCGCAGCACGAATTAAGACTGCGACAATGAAAAAAAAAACCAGAAAAATCCTTCCGAAATCAATTTCATTTGCCTTCAAGTTCTTGTGAGAATTTTGAAAGATTTCTTGTAATAGTTTACCATACTACAATTAGAAGGCTACACTTGTTAGATCGAACTGGGGAAGAGTTGAAGAAACTTACAGGCTGGCAATTTTGACTCGATAATATAATTAATGAGTACATGATTACATATGATATAAATGACAAATTCAATTTTTGTAATATTTATGTCATAAAAAATGATACTCTCTCCATTTGTTAAAGTTTGTTAATTTGACTTTTTCACACAAATTGAGAAAATTAACAAATAAGCTATAAAATGTTTTATTTACTCTTCTAAATAAAGCAAGTGCTGAAAAAAGAAAATGAAGAAAAAAAAATTAATCAGGATCATTGATTTTAGACAAAATAATAATAAAAAAGTTAGATTGACAATCTATAAGAAACAAAAGTTTAATTCTAAATACATTTTTTTTGTAGAATATAAGTATTTGATATAAAAAATTAATGATACAATTATGACTGACTGGAATTTCTACTCCCTACTGCAATGCTCAACTTAGTTTTTGTTTGGTAACAATTAAAAAAGTTCTGGGGAGTAAATTACTAAGAAAGTAAATTATTTAGGAAGTAAAGTATTGAGTAAGTTTAATTTTTATCTGTTTGGCATAAAAATCTACTTACTAGAACGTGTATAATATTTTTTTAATGTGTACCCATAATTCTTTACTAAAATAATAATATTAAAATTAATAAAATTTTATAGAATTTTTAAATTTTTGAAAAAAATCTACTATAAAATTATTAATAATTTTTTCAAAAAATATATATTTTTTTAAAAAATATTTTTATTTGTTATATCAAAATTATGAATTAATATATATATTTTAAATTTTTAAAATTTCAAAATTATTATTGTAATTTAAAATAAAAATATAAGATTAAATTTATCATTAATATAATTATAATATGAATTTTAATTAATCAAATATCATTATATCCTTTTAAAAAATTAAAAAAAAAGCGTAAAAACATTTTAGTCTTTTCATACAAAAGAAAAAAATTTCTAAGAATAATAGTAGGCTTTTTTCCCTCTTAAAAAAAATAACTTCCTTTATATCTATAAAAAAAAGAAAAAAATATTAACTAAACATACCAAAATAATTAAATTCTTTAAGAATCAATTTCCCCTCCTTCGCACTTCCCCTATCAAACTATCACGTCTTATTTTTTTTATCTAAACCATGACGTATCTTGGGCAATTCAGATTAATCCTCGTTCGAGTCAGGCAGCACCACAAGGGCGGCAAAGCTCTCTTAACCAAGTTTTAATTCAGCTGCGTACCAAGGACTCAAACTCGATATCTCTAGTTAAGCTAAAACAACCTTACGCTAATTGATTTACGCACTTAATAAATATTCATGCCTTATATCTAAAAGAGTTTTTGCTAGAGACAACGCACATTGAAAAGAAAGTCATAATTATGCGTATTTTGGCAAGAAAAGTAGGTGAACAGTCTTTTACTTCCGACAAATCGTATCGTTAAATCCCAAGAACAAAACAGCGGTAGGTGATCGCTTTTGCATTTCATGATCTCTGGATAAAAAGCTAGCAATTACTCCATAAACAACACTTGAAAATCAGATCGAAATGCCAGAAAGAAAGTCCTGAAATGATTAGAAATCAAAGGCAATTATAATCACTCATACATGATCATCCCCACTGTTAAAACAGAAATAATGGGATTCAGACAATGATGCTGAGTTGGTGTGGTGCAACAATACAACTGTAAATCAATATGTCATGCAATAAAAATATTAAAATTTTAATTATGGAGAATATTTAAATCAATTGTGTTGTGTTATGGCCATTGCTGAGCCATACTATGCTATCATCGCTCTCAAATGCTACTCGATGAACATTAACATGGAAGCTAGCTGCAAATGGACCAAACAAGTTGATCTTTGGAAAATTTAATGCAAGTGTTTCAAGAAAATCTGTGGGGATGGCTTTTGTGTAGTTCTAAATTTTCTAATCTTACATGCGTGGATATGGAACGTAGAAGTAGACCTCTCAATTTTTGATATGATATGGATGATAAGAACTAACGCTAGAGATTGAAAGGTTGTTACCATTTTCAGTGGTGACTTGATTTGGACTAGTGTACTCGGAATGAATTGTAAGATTATTAAGATATATGTAGTGGTGAGATATTCTAGAATTCACAACCCAGGTTTAAGAGGAAGAAGGTGAGGTGGTGAGGGCAACATTGGAAGATAGTTTTGGAGAAGCTATAGTGGTTTGATAAGAAGGGTACTGATAATTATATTGACCAAATCTTTGACAAGTGTGACAAACAATGTTAAGATTGAGCAATGGTGGCTGAGATCGACTAGAAAAGACCCACACGCTCTTCCTCGCCCACGATTGAAACGACCTCCGCAAGACATGCACTGAGTATAGTTGGCCGAAACATTTAGACTTGGTAGGTTATTCATCAGGTTGAAGCTAGAGTTCTTCACTGAGGAGAAGACTGTAAAGATCACCATAACAAATAAAATCAAGGTGAGCTTCAATAGCATGCACAAAGGGATGGAATGTAGGACCTAAGTCCATCAGTAACGTAGAAAACAAAATCACCATCAGAGATAGGGACTTCGTAAAACACCAAACTAATCAGAAAGGGTCTAAGCACGTTGCATATATGTAGAAATAGCATCATTATCAATACACATATTAAACAACTGGGATTTTAAAGTGTGAATTTGTGCCTTTGAACCTATTTGCCTCTTTTTGGAAGGCGACAAACGTCGTCTTTTTCTAACTACGAAAGCGTCAACGAAGTTAGAAAAATAAAGTGCGAGTCTGCTAGGAATTTTGATGTTATTCCAAACAATAAAGTAAAAGAAAAGAAATACGCAAAATCTGAAATTAATCAAACGATTGACAAATGAGAAAATTAGGACGATCTCTTCCCAAGGGTCTTTGGCTCAATGGACGCAAAATCGTCAAATCGACAATAAATAAATAACAAGAAACCGAATATAACGACAAATGCAAGAAAAATACGAAAAAGAAAGCTTGTCAATGGTTAGAAAATACTGTAAAATAGAAGCAAAGTTGCTGCCACTGAAATAAAATAGTAAAAAGCAAGAAAATACGTAAAACAAGGGTTGTCAATAGCTTGATAATAGTAAAAACAAAGGTTGTCAATGACTTGAAAATAATGTAAAGTAGAGCAAAAGTTGCTGTCAGAATGTTGGGGTCCCTTTTTGTTGAATTCTTCTTGTACCTATAGTGACTTCCTTTGGCAACCAAATATTCTCTCTTAATTTATTTTGTTGCCTTGTGGAATCAATCAAATATTCTCCTTGACTTGATTTATTTCTTTCTCTTAATGTTGTCAACTCTTCCTATAACAGACTCGAGCTCAAAAAATTCAATGGGCTCCATGCATAGACCGTTCCCTTGGCCTGAATTATTTTTAGGCCTAAACAATTGTCCTCCAACATCATGAGGCCTAATATATTTAGGCTTTATTGATGTTGCTCTCCTAGGAACTTGATTATTCTCTTGTTGATTCTTTCTTGTATGACATTTTTGAAAGCAAAATACGCGTCAGTCGCATGAGTCCACGTGTTATGGAGCTTGCAATAATTCTTCCCTATTTGTTCTCCCTTTGACGGTAAAGTATGTCCCTCGGGTAAGCTCAAGAAATGCTCCTGCAACAAAAAATAAAAAATTTTCCCAATTTTTGCAACATCAAATGTATATTGCAGATTTCTCTTATCACCTCCTTTGCAATGAGAGTTTGGGCTCTGCCTTACAAGCTCCGGGCAATTGATATTTCCCTTACTCGCCATTGCCGCCACGACTACCTCCACTTCAGGAGTTTCTAGCATGTCCACCAGTGAACCTCCTAGAAATATGTGTCCATGACTTGTTTCTTTCTCGCCGCATTCTCGCGCAAGGGTTCCTCGTAAGGGGCCAAAAACCTGGGCCCAATAATGTATTCTGGATATGAATTTCAGAACTCGGGTCTTGCAAGGGGCTAAAAACCTGGGCCCAATAAATCCTGGACTACCTTCCGAACTGCATTTGCATCCACCTAACCCACATTTCTGCCATATAAGGTCTGGATAAGTAGGTTTGAGGTTTCCCCAAGGGGCAGTCCACTTACAACAGGTTCAAAATTGTCACTGCCCTCAAGTGTAACGTTTCAGCCAATGGAGGGAGCACCTTCTTCATACAAAGTTGGTTGTGTCAATGGACCAGTATACCCCTGGTGGTTGCAGGTAATAGCCTTCCCCACTAGCAGAGTAGGAGCTAAAATTGATCTATATATCAATATGACCAAGAAGGTCATGAAATGCAACAAATGTTGAATTTTTGTTATCCAAAGTAGGTAATTGGTAGAAGTGAGGTTAAGTGGAAAAGTAACATTAATTTAGGGATAGAAATATTAGATGTGGGAATAAGAGCAGAACATGTAGAATTTTTGTAAATAAACATATTACTTTTAAAGTATTGTCATTATAAAAACATTTAAAATAAAATAATTTATTATTTATTATTGGTATAACTAACCAAATCTCACATAGAGTAAAAGTAAGATTGCTTATCCACATTGGTTGAGAATAAGTATATAAAAGGGTATTTTTCTTGTAAATAAACTTCAGGCCTTAGTGGTTAGGTAGGTCTAATTTCTTAGTCCAGTTAATTAATGATGCATAATTTGGACTTCAGTCTTTTATGTGTGAGGAATTTTATAGTTTTTCGTTCAAAAACTGTTAAAATACCCTAACCTTATTAACCAATTAATCATATAATTATTTTTCATGTAACTATGTTTAACTTATAATTAAAAATTTTTCTTTCTGTTCGTCAAATTCGATATAAAACATCCCTACTTTTACTACATATTTAATCATATAATTACACTTTTGAATGCAGAAGCGTTTTACAATGTTTGACTGTGGAGAGAAGAAGTGCTAAGGAGCTGCAGCTGACCCATTTGCTGGACTATCTCCTATGTGTTCCTGAAACAAAAACCGCAGTTGCATGAGTTGCGGGCTCAGTGAGTAATCATATATATATTATAATCTTTTAAGTCTATTTGTTTCCTTGATTCAACCTTTCTGTTTATATACGTGAGGACACGTATATCTTATCATCTGTATACTTTATTGTATTCGTTATCTTTGTTCTGTATTCTGTAATCTTTATACTTATTATCTTATGAACATGTGAACTGGTGAACATATGTTGTGCTATACTGATGAACATATGAACATGTGAACATGTAGACTGTGCTATACTGAACTGTGACTATACTTCCGTCTCCATTTATATATCTTCCGTCTCCGTTATTCTTTCGTCTCCAATCACCACCATTATCTATCACCGCCTCTATCTGTATCACCACCACAATCATGTGTCTGTGTCTGTGTAATTGTATGCTATAATGTGACTGTGATTCATGTGCATGTGTTATCATATACATATGATCATTATATGTGTTCTTGTATCAATTGCATGTATTCATTCACGTGATTATGATCAGGTGATCATGTCACAGTGTGATTCATCATATGCCTGTGTTCATTCACGTGTTCTTTTAT